>OX608081.1:45648672-45949672 GCA_951509765.1 Sphenella marginata | reverse complement strand
AAAGATATTTTATTGGGGATTATTTCATTTGGGAGTTATTTCATTATGAAATAATTCCCAGTTAAAATTATGAAATAAGTCCCAATGAATTGGGAGCTATTTCATAATGAAATAAGTCCCAACTTGCATGGAAAATATTTGGGAGTTATTTCATTTTTTTGTTGGGAGTTATTTCATTTGGGAGTTATTTCACTGCACCACTAATAAACAATGAAGTAAGCTAGTTTATTAAACAATGTTTTCCAAGCGTAAAAAGTAAATGTTTTCCAAACGAGTTTGGAACTAAAAAATTTCACAAACGTTTAGATATGTTTTTCCAATGGTGTGGTAGCCTTGGAGAAATAACTTGAGGTGAACTCTCAGCGAGGTGAAATATTTATCAGTTTTCAAAAATAAGGTTTGACATTTTATATGCTTCATTTATATTGATTTTGTTATATGGGCATCGTGGTGTGACGGTAGTGCAGCTGGCCTACCACACAGAAGGACCTAGGTTCGAACCCCTCTACAGGCAACATGAAAAGTTATTTGAAATGGTTTTTTAAAACGGGTGTCATGAAAGGCTTCTCAGAAAAATGCACATATTTGCCTTGCAGATGCAGACTGTATAAAATATTGCAAGCAGCACACAAAAATGGGCCCTTTATCTCCTCTTGCACCAAATAAGAATTTATTATAAAACATAATATTTAAATAATTAATTAAAAAACAAAAAAATTAAGAAAATGGTCGGGATTCGAACTCACAACCTTCGGAGCAAAATCCCACAACATATTCGTTAGGCTATTGGTCCGTTTTCACCGTTGTCGCCCAAATTGGAGTTTTATCAATCAGTTTTCAACAAACCCTTACTATACATTGAATAAAAATGTTTATTAAACATTGTTTTCCAAGCATCAATTCCAATTGATTAAAAAGGGACCACTTTCGTTGAGTGTACAATGTTTTCCAAACGTTTTCCAATGATTATAGTAAACGTTTTCCAAGCGAAAAGATTACAAAAGTAAGTTTATTGTAAGCTTATAGTAAGCGTATTTTGCTTATTGGGCAATAAGCAAAATACGCTTACTATAAGCTTACAATAAACTTACTTTTGTAATCTTTAAGCTTGGAAAACGTTTACTATAATCATTGGAAAACGTTTGGAAAACATTGTACACTCAACGAAAGTGGTCCCTTTTTAATCAATTGGAATTGATGCTTGGAAAACAATGTTTAATAAACATTTTATTCAATGTATAGTAAGGATTTGTTGAACACTGATTGATAAAACTCCAATTTGGGCGACAACAGTGAAAACGGGCCAATAGCCTAACGAATATGTTGTGGGATTTTGCTCAGAAGGTTGCGAGTTCGAATCCCACCCATTTCCTTAATTTTTTTGATTTTTTAATAAATTCATATTTGGTGCAAGAGGATATAAAGGGCCAATTTTTGGTGTGCTGCGTGCAATTTTTTATGCAGTTCACATCTGCAAGGCAAATTTGTGCATTTTTTCTGACAAGCCTTTCATGAAACCCGTTTTAAAAAACCTTTTAAAATAATTTTTCATGTTGCCTGTACAGGGGTTCGAACCTAGGTCCTTCTGTGTGGTAGGCCAGCTGCACTACCGTCACACCACGATGCCCATATAACAAAATCAATATAAATGAAGCATATAAAATTTCAAACATTATTTTTGAAAACTGAGAAATTTTTCACCTCGCTGAGAGTTCACCTCAAGTTATTTCTCCAAGGCTACCATTGGAAAAACATATATAAACGTTTGTGAAATTTTCTTGTTACAAACTCGTTTGGAAAACATTTACTTTTTACGCTTGGAAAACATTGTTTTATAAACTAGCTTACTTCATTGTTTATTGGGAAGAATAAAAAAAAAATCAAAATTTCTTGTTCTTATATGAATGTTGGTTGGTTGGCGCTACGAGTAGCATGGCTATCACTAGAGAACAAATGGAATCGCCGAGAAAGATCGAACTTGACATGGGCCAACCACGATAATTCTGGGGCCGACCTTTTTTTTATATCAATAAGTACCTTTCTGATGCTACTGAGGGAAGAAAGAAAATATCGCCGTTGAATTTGACGTAGTTCAGGACTGCATACAAAGCATCTTAGACTTCTGGGAAAATGTTGTCTGAATAAAAATTGAAATTTTATTCTTTTTTAAATAACAAATAACTAATTAATCAAATTTTTTTGAATAATGAATAAAATGTTATTTGTTTTTTCGTCACTCGTCACACAAAACGCCCTTTTAATGTTATTTAGTTATTATTTGCGTTCAAATAGACAGACGTATGAAGAGACGGACATGGCTAAATCGACTCAGCCCATCGCCTTGATCATTTCGCTATAATTTTTGATGGGACTATCTCTTCTTATTCTTCCACTTGCAAACTTTTCATGTTCATAAAAGGTATGCCATAAGAAAAAAAATTTATAGCTTCCCTATCGAAGTGGGGTATTAACTACTTGCTGCCCTGATATTTTGCTTGTGTGTTGTTCGATTTGCCTATTTAGTGCACTAAATACTGCATTCATACAGAGGCAACTTTTGTTGCTTTTATCAGCAACTCTAGCGAATGGTGGAAGAGAGAGCGACGATGGATGGGGACGGGTACGGAGTTGCCTGTGCTCGGTCTACACGCTTTGTGTTGCCATTCTTCTCAATGCCGTTATGTTGGCTGCAGATTTATTTTGACATTTTTCTTCATACCTTGTTTTACATTCGCATATACACATATTAATTAATGACAAAAGGCGTTATTCGGCGCAGTTTTGAAAAATACAACGGAATAAAGTAATAAATATGTACATATTTATTAATATCGCAATATCAATTTCAGTTCAATTTTTATATAAAATATTTCTGGTACGCATTACCAAAATTCAAAAGCAAACACAGAATGTCAGAACAAAGCAATCATCACAATAATCAACCAAAGCAACTCCTGATGTGTGTGAAGAATATCAGCAACATTTGAGCAACACCAAAAGAGAATTTCTGATAAAAGCAACAAAAGTTGCCTCTGTATGAATGCAGTAAAATAGTATTAAGAAGCAACTGAACAATTTCAGTGTTACAAAAAGAAAAAAATAAAGACACTCATCAAGCGACCTAGCTAAGATTGTTTATCTAGTCGAGTGTAACACGAAACGGTATTTGAAAAATCCGCTATACCCTCAATTTTTTTTTCCGTTTTTTTCTGTTTCTACTTAAAAAAAAATTTATTAAAAAACGAATTTTCAAGCGATTTCAAAATTCTCAAAGGGTTTTGGCAAGGCAAATTCATTCTTATGGTAATGTTAAGTGAACAGCTGACTTCTTCTTCTTCACGTTTTTAATTAGCCCTGTAATGTAGAATGTCATAAAAAGAAAGATTTGACTGTTGACTTTGAATATTGTATTTGGTATTTATTTTCAAAAAAACATCGCAACTTACCAAAAGGGTACGATGATGATGGTTTTAACTAAATTTTATGCACGCATGAGTTGCCGAAACACGTATTTATTGTTCCAGACACCATTAGTTCAATTTAATTTTTATGAAATATAAAAAAAACAATCGATGGTTGTCATTTCAAATTTTTTATCACTATGACATTCTACATTACAAAAACTTGAAGCGAATAGAGGCGAATATTGCCGAATTCGCTCTGCCATTACCATAACAATCAATTTGCCTTGGGTTTTGGGTAGAGAATTGTTGACATTTTCGAAATATATATAGTGTTTTATTATTTATACTCATAACGTAAAAACTTGAAGTCCTTTTCAAAAAATATAAACTGGTATATTTAAGTAGTGAATGCTTCTCGATGACACATGCCCAAAGAGGTTCATTCGTTGTTAATTAGTGGCAAAAAAATGATGTCGAAACCGAAAAGCCGGATGAAATTTCCAAAAATTTCAACTTCAGGATTAAAAACATATCATACTTTTTTCAAATGAAAAAAACACTATATATATTTCGAAAGTGTCAACAATTATCTACCCAAAACCGTTGAGAATTTTGAAATCGGTTGAAATTTGATTTTTCAATGATTTTTTTTTTTATATAGAAACTGAAAAAACGGTTTTTTAACAATAAAAAAAATTTGAGGGTATAGCGGATTTTTCAAATACCGTTTGGTGTTACACTCGACTAGATAAACAATCTTAGCTAAGTCGCATGATGAGTGTTTTTTCACTGTAACACTGTGTTTTCAATGATATAATATTATCTACTTAAAATTACATGCAAATGGCTTTAAAAATGGCATACCTTTTATACCAAGGATGCATCGTAACATTAATATTATCGCTTACCGAAAAAAACCAATCGTTTCTGTTGCAACGATCCAGTTTTTTAACGTTTAAGCAATTATCACAATAATTTATTTTCGCTGACAACGATAATGGAATCATCAAAATAAAAATATTTCGGTGATTAACGAAAAGAAATTATCGAAATAATTTCATTTCGGTAATTAACGTAAACGAAACGTTGATGATAATGTTTAAACTCTACACTTCTGGTTTTTATGCTGCTGGCAATGCCGTCACCAACAATCGGCTCATTGACATACACACAAACTTGACATACGAAATAAAAGTAAACAAAACTTTTTTGGAATGAGTGAGTTTGGTTTATTTTTCATTAAATACTCACTATTTAAGATATAAAAATTAGAATATATTATATTTAAGTGCTGTATATAATATACGTAATAAATTAATAATGCTATATTTGGGCAAGTTTAGCTGATTAAAGGACAGCCATCACCTTTTGCAAATGTAAGTATGTATGTGTGTGCTCGTGGAGGCATTGCCAGTTCAGTTTAATTGAGGTATTATTGTGGATTTATTTCGTTGCAACGTTATCATTTCCATTTCGATAATTTAGTTTTGTGAATTATCGAAACGAAACTGTTTTGATAATTTAGTTATGTGAATTACCGAAACTAAATCATTTTATTTCGTTAAGTTTTTTTTTGTGAAATAGCAAAACGAAATAGAATCGTTTCGATAGTTGAGCATCCCTGTTTTATACTGAACAGTGGGCGGCGCCTTGCCTACTTCTAGAAAGCCACTAAAAATTTTGTTGTGGTAGAGTTTTGTTTGAAAACATACAAAATCCTTCATATAAAAGTGGATTAACCGATTCACCCATTTTCTTCCGGAACATTACTTGTGTTAAAAGTCTATGTGCCAAACATCTATCTATCTACCCGCTCATGACGGGTTTTGATTTGTTGTAATACCCCTATGACACTATTTTTCTTGTATTTTTTAATGTATTGTGTGCGAAAGTAGCGCCCTCATACAATTTCTATATTGGGCGAGCTATGTTAAAAAAAACTAACGAAATACAACCAAAATACAATCTAGGCTGTTAAAAAAAAACGAAAAGTTTTGTATTTCGATAGATTTTTTCGACAGTTCGCTGTTTTTCGTTACCCAATAAGCATAATACGTTTGCTGTAAGCTTACTATAAACTTACTTTAGCAAGCTTTTCGTTCAGAAAACGTTTACTATAATCATTGTAACAAGTTTGGAAAAAATGAATGAATGAAAGTGATGATTTTTAAATAATTGGAATTGAGGCTTGGAAAACTATTTTTAATAAACGTTTTATTCAACGTACAGTAAGGGTTTGTTGGAAACTGATTGATAAAACTACAACGGTGAAAACTGATATAGCCGGTGAATACGTTGTGGGACTTTGCTCCTAAGGTTGCTGGTTCGCGTCCTAACAATTTCCTCAATATTTTTTTTTAATTAATGATTATAATTATTTTAAAATTATGTTTTATGATAAACTTTTATTTGGTGCGAGAGGAGATAGAGGACCAATTTGTGGTGTGTTGCCTGCAATTTTTTATACAATCTGCATCTGCAAGGCAAATCCTGTGCATTTTTTTGAGAAGCCTTCCATGGCACCCGTTTTAAAAAAAACTTGTCAAATCACTTTTCATGTTGCCTGTAGCGGGGTTGAACCTAGGACCTTCTGCGTGGTAGGCTAGCTGCACTACCGTCGCACCAAGATCCATGTAAATTTTCAAACATTATTTTTGAAAACTGACAATATTTTCCCTAGCTGAGAGTTCACCTCAAGTTACTTCTCCAAGCCTACCATACCATTGGGAAAACATATCCAAACGATTGTGAAATTTTTTAGATACAAACTCGTGTGGAAAACATTGACTTTAAAGTTTGAAAAATATTGTTTAATAAATTAGCTTACTTCCTTGTTTATGCCCGTATGACACTACGTATTTTTCTTGTATTTTTTCATGTATCTTGTGCGAAAGAAACGGCCTTATACAATTTTCATATTAGTGAAAACGGGCGAGCTATGTTAAAAAAACTAACGAAATACAACCAAAATACAATCTAGGCTGTTAAAAACAAACAAAAAATTTTGTATTCCGATAGCTTTTTTTGACAGTTAGCTGTTTTTTGTTACCCAATAAGCAAATTAAACTTACTTCAGCAAGCTTTTCGTTTGGAAAACGTTTATTATATTCATTGTAACACGTTTGGAAAAAATTGTCGACTCAATGAAAGTGATCCATTTTTAAATAATTCTAATTGAGTCTTGGAAAACAATTTACACGAAAAATACAAGAAAAATACGTAGTGTCATATGGGTATAAATAATATTTCTAAATTTGACTTAATCAAACATTTTTTCAAAAATTTATTGACGAATGTTTTTTTTTTGTCTTTATGCTGATGTACAGACCTGTTGGAAACTCCGCCATTTAATCATAGTTAAGCTCTATTTACAGTTCTTTTTAAGCGTGAACATGGGTGAGCGTGAGCAATTTTCTTTTGTGTAATATGTTGATTTTTTTTTCTTTTTCCAAAAAAAAACTGTGATAGTTGATAAATAACTAAAATATCTTTAATATTATTGCATTTAAAACTAAGTAAACGTGTTAAATATGCTTTAAAATGGTTATTTTACAATCTGACTGTGAAACGTACTCATTCGCATGTGAACATTGCCGTTTTTTATTCACCACGGCAAATATCGGATTTCAACCCTGTTTTTGGTGAATATGGAAACAAATTGACAGATGTGCGTGAGTGATCAAAAGAATTGATTTGGAATTCTTTTCGAGCGTGAATCAAAGCATTCACACAAGTGTTTAAAAAAAAATTACTGCAGTGAAGTTGGCAAAATTTTTGTGTAAACATTGTAAAACAACAACATTGTATACATGTACATATTTTCAATTATTTATTTATTTAATAATTTATTTGTTTATTTCCTCTAGTTCACGCGCGCAAAAAAAACTGTAAACAGAGCTGTGAGTATTTCGATTGTGATTCCTTATTTTGACAGCTATGAAATGGTGAAAATACGATTTTGCATATACTCACCAAAGATTCACGCTCACGTTCACGAAGAACTGTACAGGGGTCTTTATAATCGTACAATGTAAGCACGGTGTAAGCATGCATTTGGTTTTCTCCTTCGTGCCCGTTGGCAACCCTCGCTCCTGTCAAATGTAATCGTTTCTTTTCATTTCTTTAAAAGAAGCAAGTTCAAGCAACGAGGGCGGTTGGGGAAAAAACCAAATGTAAGTATTTTTCTTTTTAAGATGTGAAATGAATATTTGCTTTAATTTGTTTCTTTAAGCTCTTCTTAATTTGTCAATAAAGATTTAAAAGCTTCGGCTATAGCTTCAGCTATTATTAAACAAAGAACAAGCCGTGCTAAACAATTGGTTGGATCGCCAACATTTCTTTTAAATATATGATCGAAAATGTATGTACCGCTTCATGTGGAAAAGACGAAGACATATAGCAACAACAACTATACGAAGCATTCAAATTCATCATAGCGTGGGTTGCAAGAAAACGACAGTTGGTTTGAGCAAAGCAAAAACAACAAAATGGCAAGTTGCAACATGTGCACAGCTGCGGATAGTGATCAAATGGTACAATGTGACATTTGCGATCAATGGACACATTTTACCTGCGCAGGTGTGTCCGAAGACGTAGCTGAGAGGAAATGGAGTTGCAGGAAATGTTTTAATACTTCAATTAGCACTGAAAATACTATACAAGCGGCTAATACGGTTGGTAAGCAGACGGAAAAAAAGGTACGTAGTACATCTATTGATGAAAAGAGTACACGTAGCTCGGCAAAATCAAAACGAGACATGAAACTAGAAATGATGCTCCTGGAAGAAAAGAAAAAGGCTGAGTTGGCATATTTAGAGGAAAAATTTGCAATTATGTGCAGCTATGAGAGCGCTGATGAAACAAATGATGAGGGTATTGAAGAAGCAATAGTGGAACGTCGAACTAGGGAATGGGCAAACGGTGAGGTTCAGGGCGATGTAGGTAGGAACGGGGAAAGCCAAGGTAATATGGTTATGGGGCAGGTCGGTTTGAGACCAGAGCAACTAAACGCGCGACATGTGGTGCCAAATTATTTGAAGGTCTTTGGTAGCAAGCCAGAAGAATGGCCACTATTCCTAAGTAGTTTTGAGAACTCAACGCGTTTGTGCGGATTTAGCCACGATGAGAACCTACTGCGGTTGCAACGCGCTTTAAAGGGAAATGCGCTTGAATACGTAAGCAGTAAGTTGATGATACCAACTCTTGTACCAGAGATAATTGCAACTTTACGAATGGTGTTTGGCAAACCAGAAAAAATTATAAATAGTTTGTTGTCTAAGTTACGCGCCTCCCCACTTGTCAATGTTAATAAATTGGACGCGTTCGCGTTGGAGGTAAAGAATTTAAGAGCGACTATGCAAGCGTCAGGCCTTCAGTCGCACATGAATAATCCATTATTAATACAGGAGCTTATTGAAAAGTTGCCTGCGCAAATGCGCCTGCAGTGGGCATTGTTTTCTCGCTTATACGTACACGCCACAGTAAATATATTTAGTGAGTGGCTTTTTGATTTCGCCGAAGCGGCTAGCAGCGTAGCTTCAGTTTCCACAACAACTACTGTTGACACTGAAAAACGTAAACCACAGCGTGTGAGTTTCCATACTGAAAATTTAGAGGCTAAGGGTAGATCTGAGGGTGCAGTGGGAAAGTTGGCATGTTAAATTTGCAAAGAGGCACATGTAATAATGAAATGCGACAAATTCAAAAACCTAGGATACAATGAAAAATGGAACGCAGTTCATGACCTGAAGCTGTGTAAGGTATGCTTGGGAAAGCACAACGTCAAATCCTGCCGTGAGCGCAGAGAATGTGGGGTGAACAATTGCAACTTAAGACATAACCCGATGCTTCAGAAGCCTAGTGAAGGTACCGAAGACAACGTTACAGCAGCAGTGGTAGCCGCGCACTATCAGGAAACTTTGAACACACTCTATCGAGTGGCTCCTATAACAATTTATGGAGATGGTGTATCACTTGAAGTGTATGCGTTTCTCGATGACGGTTCTGGTCCCACGCTTATAGAAAGAAGTGTTTTGCAACAGTTGCAGCTACGGGGGAAAAAGAAAGATTTATGCTTTAGATGGACAGATGGTACCACACTTGACTTGAAAGTCTCGCCGCGTGGGAAAGTCCAGAGACTTGGCTTACATAATGTGCATTCCGTTGAAACACTTGATCTGCCTGAGCAAACACTAAACATAGAAGAGCCCACTAGCAAATACAAACACTTACGTAGAATACCGGTGGAATCCTGCTAAAAGTTAGACCACAGGTCATTATCGGTTTGAGTAATAAACATTTAGCGATTCCGTTGAAGTTCCGAGAGGGAAAGGAACATCAGCAGCGTAGGGGGGAGTTTAGCCACCATTCCATATCTGCGAATGTGATGACGAAGTAGCATTACAGAAGTTGGTAATGGAAGGCATGTATCAGGAGAAGGAGTTTTATGATCACACTTACAAAATCGAAATGACGAACCTGAAATGAAGCAGAATATAACTCGCGAAGATCAACACTTCGTCGTCAAGTTACTATGGAAATCGGAGACCATAGTATTACCGGATAGTTATATGATGGCTATGCGTATGTTAACTTGCTTTGAGAAAAAACTGAAATACGATTCGGCACTAAAAGCGCGTTTCAACAATCAAATAAAAACCATGCAGGTAAAAGGTTATATACGGAAACTAGATAAAAGCGAGATTATCGAGCACCATCCAAGAAAGTAGTATTTGCCGATTTTTGTAGGGCGTAACCCTAACAAGCCCGACAAGATTAGGCTTGTCTGGGACGCGGGCGCGGAATACAAAGGTGTTTCGCTAAACTCATGTTTGGATAAGGGACCTGATCTGCTGACCCCTCTGTTTGATATTTTGGTGAATTTCTGTGTATGGCGATATGGGATATGCGGAGATATTAGCGACATGTTTCATCGATTTTTCGTAAGCAAGGAAGATCAGCAATCCCAGCGGTGGTTATGTAGAGATTGTGATGATGTATATTCCAGGGTTCCGAAATGTTCACTCTCGTTCGCTCTTATTCGTAAAACGCCACTAATTTGCCTGCATGCACACACGTTCACATATTAATTACATGTGGGCATACGTATGGGTAGAATTTTTGCCTGTTGAAATAAACATGCGTTGAGATTATTTTACGTAGCGGTAAAACAATCCCGAAATGAGTCCGAAAAAGTGCCAAAATTATCCCGAAAATTTTCTAAAAATATTCTCCAAAAAGTCCCGAAACCAATCCCGAAAGGATCCCGAAATAGTCCCGAAGTAATCTCGAACGTATCCCTATACGTCCTTGAATAAATCCCACGCGCTCGGTATACCTAATATGCCTATGAGTCGTTCAGTGTATAAAGGGAACGAGTCCAAAAATTTGAAATGGAGAAAAACGACAAAACTGTTGACGTTGATATTACAACTATTTGTTACGACAAAACTAAAAAGTAAAGTTCCAAAATTAGTTATTAGGACTTCTTTTACAATTTCTAAAAATTTAATGTTAGTATGTAAGTGGATGTGTTCACAAAACCTGTTAATATGATACAAATATGTTTTTATTGATAAGGGTTTCAGTGGAAAAAGGGAATAGGTCCACCAAAATTTTTGTTGTTAATATCGATACCGTGAAAATGCAAACTAATTATATTTTGAATTTGAGCATTCGTTCGGAAATAAAAAGAAAAAATGTCCATCTACTTAAATATTGGCTTACCTCTCGTAGTGTTTTAATTGAATTAGTATACCTATTTTGGAAAGAGTACATTTTTTTTAATTTTGTAAAAAAAAGGCTGCAGATTATTTGTTTTTTAGCTCAGTGCATTCGCACAGTTTTCTTTTTAATGAACTTAAAAAATAACATAAAAAATTCCTTATTTTGAAAACAAAAATAACTTTAAAAATTTCTCCTTTTTGAATGAATCTTTATTATAACAATTTCATTTAACAAAATATAATGTCGTCGGAAGGACCATTCTGACTTGAACCTGTTTTCAAGTTTTTATAAAAAGTATGGTGCACGGGAGGGATATATTTTAATAAATCAATCATATGCTTTTACTTTCTTTTGTTATAGCAATAGTTTGAGTCAGACTATTGAATAACATTGTCCTTCCCTGCTTTCTTATATTTAAAAAAATACCATTCAATTTTACTTACTTAATATGCACAGGTCAAAAAATTAAAAATGTTTGCGAAATCTTTTTAATAAGAAACTCTTTTAACCACAGCGATATCAAAACAGCAATCAAAGGTCGATTTCATATGTAATAAGGCATAAAGTAAGATTACAGTTACGCTTCCGATTGCTGCTCTCATAAATTAAACTAAGTACATCAACAATTTAAAGAACACAAAAAAAATTGGCATGTAGCGAAAACTCGAAGAGAGACAAGAATTAGAAACAAATAATAGTGATTAAAAGCAAAGTTAACAAGTGATTAATGCAATATAAATGCACACGTGGACTTATTCCCTTCTTCCAATGAAAATACAAATGTTTTGTTTCGTACAAAAAAATCGTTTGTCTTTAACGTGTCGATTCTGAGCGTAACCGGAAACTTTGTACCCAGAAGATTATCTAACCAAAAATCGTAACCGGTGCATGTACCCGCGATTCTAGCGCGCATGGTAACGATGTCAAAAACAAACAATGCGCAAAAGAGAATAAAAGGCAAACGCGCACGAAACATCACGTAAAAAAGTGCTTATATTGTTTATTAATTCTTCTGAACTAGTATGTGTATAAAATTTGTGCTATTTTCTGTCCAAAAAAATATTTACAAAACACGTGCAATTTGTCGCGGTTACTTGGCGTTACCACCTCTTTCGGTGGTTACGAAAATGAACTGCAACTTGAGCCGGCAGAATACCAAACGGGTGTAAAAGTTTCCAAGATATTTGTTTGCCGGGTAAATCGAATGTTGTTACCACTATAGAATCGACCCGTAAAAGAGGTTTGCCGTTGAAATTTGAAAACAAAACTTTTACCATACACAGTTATGGCTTAAGTCGGGTTCAGAGGTGACGTATCGGTAACCTTATAAAACAGCTGATTCGACCAACCTTATGAGGATCAATGTAATCGATTATTGGTGCTACTATCTGTAACGTAACCTTACCGACCAAATGCATGTTGGTTTTTCTCTTACGTTAAGGATACGACTACAGCGATACGACTACTGCACCAATGAACCGGCCTTTGAGCAGATACAGTACGGCGATACGTTGAAAAAACTGACAGCTGAGTAGACGAGAAGTGTTTGTGTGCGTAGCGACAGATACGACGCATACGGCAAAATAGAATTTGCTCTAAAATCGACGTACGTGACGTAACTGATGTATTGCCGGACTTATTCTGTTTGATCTATTATGGCCGCGTCACAATCAACTTTCGCATGTACATGCATTTAACGCAAACTTATGCGTCACAGGAACAGCGGCACAATCATCACGCAAGGTTTTGCATTTGTAAACAGCTGATTTTTATTTGCGCCAATTTGTTATATTAAGCGCGCACCAAAAGCCAAATGTCAAATGCTTCTTCTTATGCTTTTCATGCATCAAAAGTTGAAAGTTGGCAACTTTTGTATGACAGATGTCGCTAATGATGCGCGATGTGTCGTTCTCCACTCAAATGAACATTTTCAACTCATCTGTCAATGCATGATGCTGCGGCAAAAATTGATTGTGACGGGGCTATTAGTCATAAAAGGAAGTGTATCCACGCGAAATCTCAAGAAAGACTAAAATGGACTCATTCCCTTTATACACTGATCGACTCATATGTACATGCATATGCATTC
Organism: Sphenella marginata; assembly: GCA_951509765.1. NCBI lineage: Eukaryota > Metazoa > Arthropoda > Insecta > Diptera > Tephritidae > Sphenella > Sphenella marginata. Next base: position 45,936,454 of record OX608081.1, on the reverse strand, counting down.
AATCGAAGTACATATATGTATGTATGTACATTTACTACTTCAACATTCTGCACACAACAATCTTGCTCAGTTTAAAACATGAACAACAAAACGATTATTCAGGCACATGTACATATCCATGTACATACATCTGGTATATACAGTAGGCATGGGACTATTCGAATAAAAATTATTCGAATAAACAAAACTTTTATTCGGTGGGTACAAAAAATTCGAATAGTATTTATTCGAATTTTTTTATTCGTTTATTCGAATATTATTATTCGTTTATTCGAATATTATTATTCGTTATAGTACTATTCGAATATTTTTGTTAATAGATTTTTAAAACGATATTCGTTGTTTTCTTTGCTTGTACCTATGAGCGCGCATTTATGTTTTGTATGTTTTGCATGTATATGTGTATGTTTGCGTGTACAAATGTGTGCCCAAGCGGTTACAATTTTCTTGCATTATTCGAATAGTGGTAACGAATAGTTGTATTTATTCGGTTAATGGTGGTTGAATAGTTTTTGGCTTATTATCTCAATAATTAAATAGCTATTTGTGCAGTGTTGTGGGAATAATAAAATACAATTATTGGTAATAATTGAAGCTGTAAATAGGCATTTACTATAAAGTTACTATACACAAATATGTATTTGTACATTTATATGTTTATTGCAGTTACATTTACAAAGGACCTAGGAATAGTACTACATATTCGAATATTTTTGTTAATAGATTTTTAAAACGATATTCGCTGTTTTCTTTGCTTGTACCTATGTGTTCATTTAGTTAACGAGTTTAGACACCCAAATTTAAAACAAATAGTCGCGCTTTATGCAATTCTTCAGTTGATGAAACACAATAAAAAATCTACCTAATAATGATCATCCTTAACCAGCCCATTCAATACAAAGAGTTCGCAAATTTCCATGACCATACCTACATACTTACATACATATGTATGTAAGTACATTTATATGAGTATTTAACAAAAATTAGGAAGCAGGTAGTATTATTTTGTGTATGTTACTTTACGCAAATTAAACTATTTACACATGTGAACATGAAAAATCATCACAAACCCGTCCTTTTGTTATCATAATAAACAGTATACATAATGAATTTCGGCCCTGGCATCTCTTGCTTGAAGCCCTAGCACAAAACTTACCAAGCAAATGTAACTGCAATAAACATATAGTTAAATGTACAAATACATATTTGTGTATAGTAACTTTATAGTAAATGCCTATTTACAGCTTCAATTATTACCAATAATTGTATTTTATTATTCCCACAACACTGTACAAATAGCTATTTAATTATTGAGATAATAAGCCAAAAACTATTCAACCACCATTAACCGAATAAATACAACTATTCGTTACCACTATTCGAATAATGCAAGAGAATTGTAACCGCTTGGGCACACATTTGTACACGCAAACATACATACATATATGCAAAACATACAAAACATAAATGCACGCTCATAGGTACAAGCAAAGAAAACAACGAATATCGTTTTAAAAATCTATTAACAAAAATATTCGCATAGTACTATAACGAATAATAATATTCGAATAAACGAATAATAATATTCGAATAAACGAATAAAAAATTCGAATAAATACTATTCGAATTTTTTGCAACGAATATTTTTATTCGTTTATTCGAATAGTGTTTATTCGAATATTATTCGAAAAAAATCCCACTCCTAATATACAGTGATGGCAAGCAACATGTATATACATCTGGTATATGTGAACATTCGAGCATGTGTTCGGGTATACGAGCGATGGGGATTTTTTTATGCGTTCGTATTGGCGAACAGGAATATAAATTTGCTTTTTTAATGTTCAGGTTCGCGTGTAAGAAACTATAAGTATATAATATGAATAATTATAAACGAATAATTCCGAACCCTGGTATATTCTCTCTTGGTGTTGAGTTTTGGAGCAAGTTGTTCACCACACTGGCCCAATTCGTAAATAACCAAAATGCATTGCAGTTTGCAAGTGAGCATCCAAGAGCGACAAAATGTATCCTCGAAAGGCATTAGGTAGACGATATGCTAGATGGGGCGAACACAGTAAAAGAGGCTATTGAACTAGGAAAGAGGGTAAAAGAGATTCACAAGAACGCAAACTTTCACATTAGAGGTTGGCTATCAAATTCAAAGGAAGTAGTTGACGCTCTTGGAGATGCAGGTGCCGTTGGGGATTTTGTAACTCTGCGAAACGAGTGGAGCAAGTAATAGACGTCAACAAGGTGATGGGCATGTCGTGGTATACAGAGGATGATGCTTTGACTTACAGCCTCAAATTTACGAAAGCCACCCAGCAAACAGAGATGCGTACGAGAGAACATTTCTATGTCGGTTTTCACATCCGAAAAACATCAGCTTGTCGTCGTATCGGGCTGATTTGTTACCATGTTGTAGGATTTTATCATATTTGACATAAAGAAGTGAAATCTGGCAACCATATTTACAATGTCTGATAAAAGTAAAAATTTTTGTTTTATTTTGAAGTATAAAATTTAAAAAAAAATCTTATATCTTCAGTTCACTCTTTAATTATCGTACGTGGCCCTTGGCGCTTGTTAATTGTAAGTACTTAAGATTTGGTGAAGTCGAAAAAAATGTGTTACATGAAATTTGAAATTTTGCAGGTCAATTCCATCTTCGAAGTAGCGGTGCATGTTTGACGAAGTTCGCAGCAATATCGGTCCGGTACTCCACTGTGGCACATGGCCCATTGTCACGGGAGCGATTTCGTATGACCAGTACCACCGTCTAGTTCATGTCACCCCTTCTTCAGTAATGTAAATCGGTAATGAGATTTGGAAGCCGTTATATCCGTAGATCAACCATCAACATGCACTTCATTATGACCTGCACGATTACCTCGAGAATATTCTGAGCCCCTAAACCGTGGCGCGTCGAGCTGGTTTGATTTGCATCTCGGTGGCGCGAACTAACGTCAGTGACGTTAATTCGCACCCAAAAAGCGAATTAATGTCAGTGACATTAAGACGCATGACCCAAAACGAATTAAAGTCAGTGCCGTTAATTCGTAGAATATTTTGACTTTAGTTCGCTTTGGACAAGCGAATTAATGTCATTGAGGCATTTGGGTTTGAGATTCGACGAAGTAGCGCCGCAGGCGAAAATTTGACTTAGGTCAGATCCCCAATTCGGGGCGTGATCCACGGTATTTATGTGCAGAACTCCTTTCCGCATTGGCGGCCTTCGGCCGCGCTTCAAAAAATAACCCTGGGCTACGCCATTCCAACTCCGGGTGTGTGCCATAGCCGTGGCTACCGCCACGGTGATGTCCTTCCGCGTGCCACGTTTCCCACTTTTCCACTTTTTTGGCTCAGCCTAATGTGCCATTACAACAACCACATGAAAATGGCAGAACATTTTTAACTTTAACTGCAAATAACTTTTGAACGGTTGAAAGAAATCTCATTTCAGATTCTAAATCTAGACGTGGGTTGTCGTTTACGTGGGGTACCGAGCGCTAATGCACAACCAAAAATGTTGAAATGTGTATCAGGAGACGCGCTTTGGTCCCAGGAGCATGAATATAACTCCGCTGAACCAATATTTTTAGTAGTTTCCGAGATATTTGCAAGTTCAGAATTTTCTGTCATTTTCATGTGGTTGTTGTAATCACATTACCCTGTGAGAAAAGAGTGGCACGCGGAAGGACATCACCGTGGCGGTAGCCACGGCTATGGCACACACCCGGAGTTGGAATGGCGTAGCCCAGGGTTATTTTTTGAAGCGCGGCCGAAGGCCGCCAATGCGGAAAGGAGTTCTGCACATAAATACCATGGATCACACCCCGATTTGGGGATCTGACCTAAGTCAATCCCAGATTCATTTTTTAAATCCCAGATTCATGATATAATGATCATAAGTCGAAGGTGATAGTGAAAAATGAAAATTTGGAACATAAAAAAAATGTACTGACTTTAGTTCGCTTTCTTAATGCGAATTAATGTCAATGACGTTAGTTCGCTAAAAATATTGACCTTAGTTCGCTTTTGGCATGCGTCTTAATGTCATTGACATTAATTCGCTTTTGGGGCACTGACTTTAGTTCGCGCCACCTGCATCTCCCATATGATAAATCTGCGTATCATTAGCTTAAGTTATTAATTATAATAAGTGTATCTTTTTATGTCAAATACCTAAATATAAGACTTAAAAACATGCTTGTATTGATGTGCATAGAACAAATGAAATTTGGTATGAAATCCCGTGCAAAAATGGATTCAGAAAGGCTTGGAGAAATGGTTCCGAAAATATGTGCTAACATTAATCCGAAAACCGATCGAAAAAGTATCTCAAAAACGTATAGAAAACACATGCTAAGATTTACGATAATTAAGTATAAAACGCATAGGAAAATGTGTCAGTTTGTTATACGTTTTTTGTATTTTTACACACATACGTTTGGTTCGCACACTTTAGTGGGAAAACAGATCCAGAAAAGTACTGTAGCAATATGAAAACGGATGTAGTGCCCATATGACACTACGTATTTTTCTTGTATTTTTCGTGTATTTAATGCTTGAAATACTGACGAAAACTTATCGAAAATCAGATTACAAAAACAATTTCGCATTTTTTGAAGAGGGACAAACAGTGCCTGTAATTTCAATTGGGTTGACGTTTAGTTGAAAGCTGAACAAAAATCAAATTCAAAAATAAACAAACAAAATATTAATTTAAAATTTGATTTTGATATTTTTCCTGTTAAAATCTAAAAAGACTAAAGGAGCTTCAATGGCAAGATGCATATGTTTATCACCTTATAAATAGAGTTCATAGTTTGTGAAACAGAACCATTTAGCAAGCAACTGGTTGCAATATTTAAAATTTCCAAATACATTTCTTTTTGTAAACAAACATATATGTACATATGTAGATATGTATATTATTTTCAAAACAAAAATATTTTTCAGAAAAACTACCCAATAAACAAGGAAGTAAGCTAATTTATAAAACAATATTTTCCAAAATTTAAAGTCAATGTTTTACACACGAGTTTGTGTCTAAAAAATTTCACAATCGTTTGGATTTGTTTTTCCTTGAAGAAGTAACTTGAGGTGAACTCTCAGCGAGGGAAAAATTTGTCAGTTTTCAAAAATAATGTTTTAAAATTTACATGACTCATTTACATATGTATGTATATGGATTTTGTTATATGGGCATCTTGGTGTGACGGTAGTGCAGCTGGCCTACCACACAGAAGGACCTAGGTTCGAACCCCGCTACAGGCAACATGAAATGTGATTTTAAAAGGTTTTTCAAACCGGGTGCCATGCAAGGTTTCTCAGAAAAAATGCACACGGTTTGCTTTGCAGATGCAGATTGTACAAAAAATTGCAAGCACCACACCACAAATTAGTTCTTTATCTCCTCTCGCACCAAATGAAAATTTATCATAAAAGATAATTTTAAAATAATTATAATAATTCATTTAAAAAAAGCTGAGGAAATTGTCGGGACTCGAACCAGCAACCTTCGGAGCAAAATCCCACAACATATTCTTTAGGCTATTGGCTCGTTTCTATCAATCAGTTTTCAACAAACCCTTACTGTACGTTGAATATAACGTTTATTAAAAATATTTTTCCAAGACTCAATTCCAATTATTTAAAAATTGATCACATTCATTAAGTCGACAATTTTTTCCAAACGTGTTACAATGAATACCTATAATAAACCTTTCCAAACGAAAAGCTTGCTAAAGAAAGTTTATTTTGCTTAGCTATTGGGTAACAAAAAACAGCTAACTGTCAAAAAAAGCTATCGAAATACCATGGTGTAATAATAAAGAGGTGATATACGTAGTGACAACTGAAATGACATCTCATGAGAGAAAGGGGAAGAAAAAAAGAGGCCGTTTTTAAAATATGTAGTATTATTTGATACCATTTTTCTACAAAAGAACTACATTTTATAAAGAAAAAAATAATTGTTGTAATTTTCCCTATTAAATTCGTGGTGTTTCTTGTTAGTTTTTTGTATCCAGGGTGTCTCACTACACAGGACATTGTAGTTTTGGCCATATAACGATGGTTTGTAACTCCAAAAAATAATGGATAGATGTGGAGGTCCATATATCGAAGTTCTTAGAATAGACAGAGGAATCCATTAAAACATGTGATACATGCACTAATAGAAAAGTTCAAAAAAGTTATATGGAAAGGAGGTAGATAAGGTCTATAATGATGAACGAATTTGGTGCTTACATCAATTTTGTTATGCTTTATATGTATGTTTTTTGCAATTGAATGTGAGTCAAGCAATGCTTGCTTTTTTTTAATATACCATTCGCTGGATTAAATAAAGGATGGGCTGTTTTTTTAAAAAGAAACAAGGACATAAAATAATGTGGCTTTTTCTGAGGAATTAGGTGTTTTTTTTTATTAATTTTATAAATGCTTACATAGTAATACAAGTTATTATTAAAATCACCGCTCCATTGGCTGGTGGAAATAATAAGTACATACAATTATTAATTTTTCATTAATTTGCTAAGTCGCTTTATGCGAAAGTGCATTCGTCCATTTGGTCAGCCAGCTCCTGCCCCCTACCATCGGCCTGTAAGCTAGAGTGCCACAGGTCGTGGTGTGCGTTGAAGTCACCAAGGATAACGCGATTCTCGCCCCTGAGTAACGCACGAATGTCGGGGTGGTAATCCCTGGGACAGCAGGTGACAGGAGGTATGTATACGTTTATGATTTCCAGGTCGACAACCATACCCTGACGTTCTAAGGTGGTGTCCCTCGCGATTTTGATGTTGTGTCTCTTCATGTAATTTGTAATCTCACCTATTTTGCCGGTTAGGCCGTTGCAATTACATTGCAGGATAGCGAAGTGCGAAGGGGGAGCAGAGTTGATGCTGGGGGTCAGTTAATATTGTTGTCTTCTCGCGTATACAGGAGCAAACCCAAATCTGAAAGGAAAGGGAAAATACGCGAGTTATGTCACAATGTCTAAGAATTTATAGTTACACTGAAATAAAAAGTTGAAAGTGCACATTGAAAGTAACATATCAAAACCACTTTCAAGCGATTGATGGTAATACTGTAAATATTACAGTATTTGCTGTAAAATTGGCAGTAAAAACATGTGATTTTTGCATAATGATATGAGTCCACTTTAAAATTTACAGTAATTCATGTCAATATGATAGTATATTCGAAGAATGATATGGGCTCACTTTCAAAATTTATATTACCCACTGTTGGACGAAAAATGACAGGGTTTATTATCAATTTGACGGCCGTTTACTGTAGATTTTTTTTTCAGTGTACTTACCCGTAAATCTGGGATAGTAATTTCAGCAAATTTACATCACTTTAACACAATTAACGCGTTTTATTTCAAATTAAAATCTGATTTTGTTTGAAAATTAAATTTTTGTGTTAACTGACAACGAAAAGTCGTTAAAACAAAAATGAAAAAGTTGATCGGTGTGGCCAACCCATACATTTGTTAGGTTGAGTATCAGTTTTAGTACTTTTTGTAAAAACCGCCTGTAAAAAAAAAGTAGTTTTGCAAAGAGGCAAATTGGATTCTGTAAGGGAGTTCAAGATGGCGAATTAGAAAGAGAAGCTGCCAACGTCAATCACCTTCTAGTAATTACACCATGTCGAAATACAACATTTTTCTTTTGTTTTTAACAGCCTAGATTGTATTTTGGTTGTATTTCGTTAGTTTTTTAACATAGCTCACCCGTTTTCACTAATATTAAAATTGTATAAGGCCGTTTCATTCGCACAAAATACAGAAAAAATACATGAAAAATACAAGAAAAATACGCAGTGTCATACGGGCGTAAAATAAGTTTTTTATCAGCAATTCCTTCCATTTTCGGATACATTTATGGATTTTTTGCTGGCTGGGCAATGACGAAATTCTTCACGGGAATAGGATGCCAACCAAGAGGGAGCTTTTGCGAATGTTGATGTCGATTTTCGACCCATTGGGACTTTTGACGTTTTATTTAATCAACCAGGCCCAGGATCCTTTTTGTTGTAGGCGTAAAAAGAATTGTGAGAAAATGAAAGTTGGAGAGCAGATGAGCGACAACGGTCAAGCAAGTCAATGTTTTCAAGCATTTGCTGAGGTTTTTTTTTTACCTAACAAAAGATAAAGATCGCATTTTTCATGGATGTTTACCAATAGTCTGTAGAAATATATAAACATAGCACATTTAATACCTTCAGAATTGTGTCAATAAAACTTCTTAAACTTATTTTTATTTATAAAGTTTCATAAAAATATCGATAAAGGCCTCCAAAATGACCCAAAAGAAATAAAAAACTAATCAATAAAAGGCCCGAAAAAAGTCCAAAAAGGCTCCAAAAACCCTCAGAATGGAGGAATAAAAGGCTCCGAAAAGAGTCCAAAAAGGCTGAGAAAAAGGTTCAGAAAAGCATCAATAAAAAGGCTCCGAAGTTCATTTAAAAAGTGTCATAAAACGCTCCAAAATCATCGGAATCGGACTCATTTCGGACTCTTTTTTTATGACTCCGTTTGGAGTGGAGAACGATTTTTCGCTCCATTTGGACTCCGAAAGGAGCTCATTTTGGAGGTTATAGCTCTGAGAAATGAGCGTTTTATGGCTCCGAAAGGAGTATTTTTTTGCACTTCTGGCTAGCTGGGATATGCCACCATATCATAAATTCTCTATCAAATACAGAAAAATTTTTACAACCAAAAACATTTTCTTGGATATAATTTTAGGCATAAGAGTATGCAGTTTCAGAAATGTTAAAGAACATTTAAATTTATGACCCATAGTTTTAGCAAATATGTTTATCTTATCGAAAAATATATGCGAATGCAAATCAAAATTGAAACCCCCCCCCAAGGCTAATTCCTGCGCACGGCCCTGTAATCAACATAAGAATATTGCTACAGAAAATATGGCGAACTGAGATAGGATGGGACGAAGTCATTCCAGCGGAATTTCACGAAGAGTGGATGCAGTTTTTGTCGTCGCTTTCGGGGATGCAAACTATGAAGATACCCAGCTACCCATGCTACTTTGACGAGATGAATGCTGAAAGAGCAACAACTGAGCTGCATGTATTCGTGGATGCCGGCGAAAACGCGTATGCAGCAGTGGCTTATCTGCGATTCGAGTATGAAAGTAAGATAGAGGTGTCCTTGGTATCTTCCAAGTCGAAGGTCGAACTACTTGCTGCAGTGATGGGAGCGCGCCTCGGCAATGCATTGATAAAGGCTCTGGACCTAAGGATTGACCATATCCATTATTGGGCAGACTCCAAAACAGTTCTCTGTTGGATACGCTCAGATCCGAGGAAGTACAAACAGTTTGTCATGTTTAGAGTGGGAGAAATCCAGGAAACTACGGAAATATCGCAGTGGAGATACGTTCCGACAAAACTAAATGTAGCTGACTGAGCAACAAAGTACAACACCGCATCAGACTTTCATCGAATAGCCGATGGCAGGGATGCTCAACTATCGAAACGATTCTATTTCGTTTTGCTATTTCACAAAAAATTTCGTTCCGTTGATTCACAAAACAAAATTATCAAAATGATTTCGTTTCGGTATTCACAAAACTAAATTATCGAAATGGAAATGATAACGTTGCAACGAAATAAATCAACATAAATACGCCCGTCCACAATGAACACGACGGCGGCGAACGACAACGACGAAAAACTGAAGCTTGACGATATTTGCCGTCAAGCATCGGCGACATGATTATAATGAGAGCAGGGGCGACAGGTGCGAATCATCTTGAAAAGTAGCAAAAAATGTTGTAAAAAGTGTGAAAGAGACATATTCTGTAATAATTGGAACTTATTTTACAAGTTATTTACTCTTCCTTTCGTTTTTATTGTCAAAAAAACCAAACGCCACCATCTGCCGCTTGTCAAAATAGAATTAGATTTAATCTGGCGACAGCGGCATCTGTGATTGATTGCCGCTTTGTCGCGTCGTGTTCAAAAAATTCCTCCCCATAAGAACACATGTAAAAATAATTTGACAGATGCCGCTTGTCGTTTGTCGTTTTCATTCTGGTTACCACTAATACCTCAATTAAACTGAACTGGCAATGCCTCCACGAGCACACACATACATACTTACATTTGCGAAAGGTGATGGCTATGATCCAACCATATCAGGTCGTAGCAGCTCGACAAACATACACACACAAAAATTTTCCATGTATTTTGTTTTTGTAATTTGTGGGTTTATAGTCAAAATCGTACTGAAAAATATTTTGATTGTCAAAATTCGAGAAAAAAATAAAAATCAGCTGGCCTATCGACACGACCTGTATTATTGGATCATGGTGATGGCTGTCCTTTAATCAGCTCTACTTGCCCAAATATAGCATTATTAATTTATTATGTATATTATATACAGCACTTAAATAGAATATATTCTAATTTTTATATCTTAAATAGTGAGTATTTAATGAAAAATAAACCAAACTCACTCATTCCAAAAAAGTTTTGTTTACTTTTATTTCGTATTATTTCCGATTGTTGGTGACGGCATTGCCAGCAGCTTAAAAACCAAAAGTGTAGAGTTTAAACGTTATCATCAACGTTTCGTTTACGTTAATTACCGAAATGAAATTATTTCTATAATTTCTTTTCGTTAATCACCGAAATATTTTTATTTTGATAATTCCATTATCGTTGTCAGCTAAAATAAATTATTGTGATAATTGCTTAAACGTTAAAAAACTGGATCGTTGCAACAGAAACGATTGGTTTTTTTCGGTAAGCGATAATATTAACGTTACGATGCATCCTTGATTACAGGCCTTGCATATCTACGACAACCAAAGGAGAATTGGCCAAGTGCTCAAGCGATCTCAGAGGACAATTACCAACAGGAGCTGCAATTAGTTGTAGTCAATATAGAAGATAAAGATCCGATCATAGACATGTCGCAATTTTCGAGATGGGAAGAGATTGAGCGAGTTATGGCGTACGTTAAACGCTTTATCACCAAGCTACGGGGGGCACCAATTAAGGGTAACCTGACAACCGAAGAACTTGCCTGGAGCCGGAACTATTTGCATCGCCTTTCCCAAGCCCAAGCCTTTTCCTATGAAACTAAATTACTAACGAAAGATTGTTTAAGCCCATTGCCAAAGAGAAGCCAACTGAGAAAGCTTTCACCATTTATAGATGAAACCGGTACTTTGAGTATGCGCAGCCGTTTAGAAAGAGCGTCGTGTATAAATGATGATACAAAGAACCCTATTATACTGGCTAAAACTAGTGATCTGACTAACCTTATTGTAGATTGATACCACAGGAAGTGGAAACATATAAACCACGAAACCGTTATTAATGAAATATTTAAGATTTATTATATACCCGGACTACGATCACTGCTCTGTGCCGTGCGATTTAAATGCCAAGCTTACAAGAATCAAACTGCAAGCCCTCGACCACCACAAATGGCCGATTTACCAGAAGCTCGACTGTCTGCATTTACGCGACCTTTCACAAATGTTGGAGAGGACTTCTTTGGACCATTCCAAGTAACAGTTGGAAGAAGAACCGAAAAGCGTCACGGAGTGTTATTTATGTGCCTGACATGCCGAGCCGTCCACATTGAGATGGCGTATAGCCTTACAACCAACTCTTGCTGTATAGTAGTGCGTAATTTCATTGCCCGAAGCGGATAGCCCAGAGCATTCTTCAGTGATAACGAAACCAATCTAAAAGCAACAGAAAAAGAACTTCGTAATGCTCTGGCCCAAGTAAAATTTGAAGAAGTAACAATCGAGTTCACTAGCTGTACCACTAATTGGACATTTATGCCTCTAGCTCATTCGATCCGTCAAAAACGTTTTGTACCACATCGTGACACCCGCAACAAAGCTAACCGACGAAAAGTTGTCCAACCTGCTAATCGAGGTGGAAAAGATAGTGAATAGTCGACCACTCACTTACCTCTCGTTAGACACCGCAGAGCAAGAGGTCCTAACACCAAATCATTTCTTGTTGGGGTCATCATCCGGACTTAAGCCAGTAGGCGAATTCAATCCTACTGATCAATACGTACGTGCGTCATGGAGGCACTCCCAATATCTCGTTGAGCAATTCTGGAAAAGGTGGGTTACGCAGGTGGTACCATCACTTACTAGAAGAACCACCTGGTATGAGAAGGAGAACCCTATAAAGATCGGGGACGTGGTTGTGATTGTCGATCCAAAGTTACCACGGTACACCTGGCCCAAAGGAGTTGTTGTTTCAACCGTACCCGGAAAGGACGGTCAAGTGAGGAGTGCCGTAATCCAGACCAGTCAAGGACAATACCATCGACCGGCCACGAAGATAGCAGTACTGGACGTGCAAAGTGGCGGATTTCAAGAACGCTAGGTAGTCCCAGTTGGAAATACCGGGGGGGGGGGAGAATGTTGGAAACTCCGCCATTTAATCATAGTTATAATCGTACAATGTAAACACAGTGTAAACATGCATTTGGTTTTCTCCTTCGTGCCCGTTGGCAACACTCGCTCCTGTCAAACGTAATCGTTTCTTTTCATTTCTTTAAAAGAAGCAAAGTCAAGCAAAGAGAGCGGTTGGGGAAAAAACCAATGTATTTAAGTATTTTTCTTTTTAAGATGTGAAATGAATATTTGCTTTAATTTGTTCCTTTAATCTCTTCTTAATTTGTCAATAAAGATTTAAAAGCTTCGGCTATAGCTTCAGCTATTATTAAACAAAGAACAAGCCGTGCTAAACAATTGGTTAGATCGCCAACAAGACCATTGTATACTGGGCCCGAATCGTTACAGACGTGAACGAGCAACTCGCTACGTAAAGATGTCATTATCGGATTATGACAGCCGTGAACGTAGAAATTTATCGAAATTTCGGATGATAACAAACGTGAACGAGTAGATGAACGTACTCGTTCGTTCGAATTGCCGCTCGCTCACAAATTGTTGATCGAAGGCGAAACGGATAGAAGCAAATATTTGAAAATAAGTGCGTATTGAGTTTATATTTGTATATATTTCTTATTTTAACTATTTTGATAAAGGACAAACTATAATAAACTTAATTTAACGCAAAAGGATATAATTGTGAAATTTATTAGCGAACATCCCGATTTGGCCAAAACTTTGATACCAAACTCTGAGTAAGAAAAAACGGCTGAAAAACATATTTGGGAAAAGCTTTGAGGCATCCAACAACTGAAAATGACAAAATATTAAATTTCACCCAAAGACTTGTGCTTATTTAAAACAACCTCGAAGAGCTCTATGTTTTTCCACAAACCACTTTTTGCTGCTCTGCGAATCATCCGTTTCGAAACGTGCAAACTCCGGACACAATTCTTTCTCAGATTTGAAGGAATACTGTGGTCGGATATGGTGCTCTGATACATTTCAATCAAATAATCACTGCCAATAGCTTGTTGATCTCCGCCACTACCAAGGGCTGAAAAAGTTGCAGCTAGTTGCGGGGCTGAATGAACCGACTTATTGTCATGACACATTAGACATAAGATTAGTTTTAGTGAGGACATGATTGGACACCTCTTGTTCATCCGACAGAGGTTGATTGCCAAATATGTGCATATGCATATGCCGCACTTACGCATTATTTAAAAGCGGCTGGGGGTCACTTTGGTCTTTAAGGTGTTTTCGCACCTCTCTTTCGTCGTTTTCACTCTCATTAGAGCATAAATAACACATAAAATTAGGTTCCTTTTTCTCTTCACATCAATTTTATATTTTGACAACCTTATTTTGACGTTTAAAACGCTATTGTAACCTTGAAAACTGAAGAAGAAGAAGGAAACAATAGATAGCAAAACTGACAATTACGATTCGTTCACTTTCTTCTGTAATAATCCGATATTATTCACTCGCTCTTCGACTGACGTAATTTTTGATCGTACGATAGTGCACTCGTTCACGTCTGTCACGATTCGGTCCCTGGATAATCACTTTTCATTTCCTACCTATCATTATTTTGCAGCAGAGCCTCATATACTCTCCGCGCTCGATAATCCGTATTAGAGCTTCCACTGCCAATGGCATAGAGAGGATATCCTAATGCTTGGAAAAACTTCTCTCGATCGTGCTTCTTTTTTTTTTTTAATATTACTCAATTGGTCCAAGCATACCAAAATAAGACCTTTGCCGTAATTAAAACGCTAGGCATTGAATTAAATTCTGTTTTAGTGCTGTAAATTAGGACCTTAAAAACTTAACTTAATTTTAAAATTTGGTTTTGCCAGCCATTTCGGTTTCGCGTTTTATATATAAAAGCGAAAAAGTCGTTTATGTCAGTGTTCCATTATACAGGGCATTATGACTCTGAGAATCATCCAAGGACACATATAGTTTCAACGCATGATCCTATAATTCAAAATCTCACATTTTTTGCTGTCACGTTTTTGAAAACATGTCTGCTTAGTTTTTAATATCGGAAATGTATTCAGGGGGGGGGGGGGGGGAGGTTGCGGGGGTTCAAACCCCTCCCGAAATTTCCGAAAATTAAAACATATACGTCTGTACTAGAATAATTACTCTATTCATTTTAAAAAAACCCCTGTTAAGATATTAGCACTAATAGCAATAATGAAAACACAAAAGAATAAAATTAAATAATATATCACATTAAGAAAAGTAATTGGTAGTCGCTTATCAATTATCAGAGCAAGTCTGAGAGGTCACAAGAAAGTCTGAGAGGTTAAGAAATTCCCGCAAAACTATCAGACTTGCTCTGCATAAGATCAACTTAGCATCTCAACTACATAGCATGTTAACAATAGCAAGAGTGATTCGAACTCAAGTCTGTTGAAATTCAAATTTACCGCGGGCAAAAATCGTAAAAATTAGTGTCTCTCGTTATTGTAGTCACGGTTGCCATAAGCTTAACCAAAAAAATTAACAAGTTAAAAAAAATTACCAAACAGTACACAACGCAGTCGTATTGAATTATCAGAGAAAGTAACAATTAGATTGTACCTATACTTGGCAGGTGATAATATAAAGTGACGCTAATTTGGCAAAAAGGATTGAAAAAGTTTAAAAGGAAAAGCCCGGTATGCTGTTCAAAAGAAAATGCTCAAGAAATATTTTCATTTATGAAACCATGAAATTGTCATGAAAAGCTAAGAAATTTTGACGTTCCGTTCTGCATGTTGAATAATTGCAATTTGGCGCTTTTTATATGAATTTCAATGTTATTTTAATATATTCTCTGTTTTTATTTTTCCGAAACTTCAGTTTTTCTTCAAGAAATAAAGCGCCAACTATTTATTTCTTGCCTAAGCCAGAGTTTCGCAGGTCGCTTTTTTGTTAAATTTTTCCAAAAATGAGCAGTAGAAAAGTAGAAGAAATTTTGACAAGAAATTTTCCTTGATCGTTTCATAAGTGTCATTTTATATGGCTGATTCCTTGGAAACTGATATATTTCACATCGACTTTTTGTGAAATGTCAATGTTACGATAAATGACTTTTAAAAGTGTATACAGTGTAAATGGGGTAAAAGAAATAGCCCCTGTTTCGCATTGCGCTACAACTTTACCCATTAACGCCCACTGTACCCATACTTATTCAAATATCGTAAAAATGCATTCTAAATATCGAAAATATATAGTTTTGCTACAACCATTTCATAAACTGCTTTGAACGCAAGTGATTATTCAGTTTCATATTTAAACTATTAACCCCTTATGAGAACACATACATATATATTTGGTGGAAATTGAACCAAGAATTATTGTATTTTTTTGTGTTTTTTTAACGGTGGGCTATATATACATATATGTGAACAATATGCTCCAAAATCAGTTTATTCATGTATTAACACTAACGTGTCGATTCTGAGCGTAACCGGAAACTTTGTACCCATAAGATTATCTAACCAAAAATCGTAACCGGTGCATGTACCCGCGATTCTATCGCGCATGGTAACGATGTCAAAAACAAACAATGCGCAAAAGAGAATAAAAGGCAAACGCGCACGAAACATCACGTAAAAAAGTGCTTATATTGTTTATTAATTCTTCTGAACTAGTATGTGTATAAAATTTGTGCTATTTTCTGTCCAAAAAAATATTTACAAAACACGTGCAATTTGTCGCGGTTACTTGGCGTTACCACCTCTTTCGGTGGTTACGAAATTGAACTGCAACTTGAGCCGGCAGAATACCAAACGGGTGTAAAAGTTTCCAAGATATTTGTTTGCCGGGTAAATCGAATGCTGTTACCACTATAGAATCGACCCGTAAATAACAGTTATTCCTGTATCAAAACCAGTAGAAAAAAAAGTTGTGACATTTTAAGGTTGTGACATTTCATGTTTAATCTATTCTATATTAATATGGCTTAATATTTTTGGACTTCCGTTAGAAATTAGATGTATGCCACCAAGGTCTATAAGTGTTCTAATTTTCAAGGAAAAATTACACCTAGTTTAGAAGAAAAGCTGTGGTAAAGTTGTGACATGAGAAAGTGTGACACATATATTAAAGGCAAAATCTTCCCAACCCGTCTTCAAAATGGGAGCTGCTCTAGCACAGGTAAATGTTGACATTAGACTGAACATGTGTCAAAAAAAATTAATATTATATGTTAATTAATATTCGCACACGCCGACTGTGACCACCATTTTTTGATTTTTTACAAAACTGGAGAACAAAGTTTAGTCCTCTATAGGACCCTAGTCAAGCACATTATTTTTAAAACAATTGTGACATATTGTTACGCTCTTTGTCCTCTTTTAAAGCTCCTTCATGCAAATTTTGTTTTGATCACAATGTATAGCATATAATGCCAATAAAAGTACATGACCTCAGCAAAGGGACACTATAAATTGTGACTTTTTTTTCTTTTTTGTGTGTTTTAAAGTAGTCCATGGTATTAAATGATTAAATTTTGCACTTGATTTATATTACTCGATGAGATTCATAAGACTGCATATCAGTTTATTTAAAAAAATGTTGGTTTGTTATAAATTTTTGACATTAAAGTCGGTGAACACAAATATATCAGTTTCCAAGGAATCAGCCATATAGAGTTTTTGGATTTCTTTTGAACAGCCTAAAGTCCTGAAAAAGAAAAATATTTTCCAATCCTAAAGGAGGAGCGCCCAAGCACGTTCATTGATGCATTAAATAATTGTTCCGTGTCTTTTTCTGTATAGTACATCGATATATAAAAATTGCTGCAACGCTTCCAGTATCCGTTGCTCCTAGCGAACGTGTTTTCTCTTCCATTCGAAGGTTAAACACTTTTCTAAGAAGTACAATAGGGCAGGAGACGCTGGCTCTACTTAACATCCACTCTACTTTTAAATTAACTCCTGAAGAAATCCTAAACAAAATTTCAAAACAAATAAGAAAAATAAATATTGTTTTGTACACGGCTAAAAGTTTTAACCTAGATTTAAAACCTTTTGGGACTGCATATACACCTAAACAAGTATGTCTGCGTTCAAAGAGTTGTTTGGAATTTCCAGTAAGATTAACTTCCTTTGACTAATGTCAATATTTTTGTATGAAAGTATGAGTAAAACCACAATAAAAATACTGCAACTAAAAGTTAAGAACTTTGTGGAAAACCCTTTGAATGCAGACATATTGGTCTAGGTGTATGAACAACCAAATTTGGTTTAGAATTAGATTTACGCCGGTTGTCATAGAAATGCGCGTAATAAAAATTATTTAAATTTTAAACCGAACATGTGACCAATTTTTTATTTTTTTTTTTTAAATGTTAGGACTTGAACCGACGTGCCACAAATCAGTGAGCAATGCTCTATCTACTGAGATACCGCACACTCATGAATTTTGTGCGAAAAGTACACATATTCGCTGTGTAAACGACTTTTGTTGTATTTTTGTTTATCCCAGTTAAGTTTTAAATCTAAACAGCAAAAAATTGAGAATTTGTGAAAGTGATTGAAAGGTTTGGAATTTATTTCCAAAAAGTTTTAAAAATTGTGTAAACCAATGAATGGTTTAAAATTTATTTTCAAATAACTAAAAGTATAAATATTTGTAAGTTTTGCAAGAAACAATAATTCGTAATGAATTTTAATTGTCAGTTTTTGGGAAAAATTGATAATTGGAGAAAAATTACATTGTTAAATCACAGCGATTGATAGGATTACATGTTTCAGAGTTTCCAAGCTCATCATCAGATCCCTTTTCGGACACTGGGATATGAACCAGTGTCCGAAAAGGGATCTGATGATGAGCTTGGAAACTCTGAAACATGTAATCCTATCCATCGCTGTGATTTAACAATGTAATTTTTCTCCAATTATCAATTTTTCCCAAAAACTGACAATTAAAATTCATTACGAATTATTGTTTCTCTGTGTCTCGAGCTTGCAAAACTTACAAATATGTAGAAACAAGAAAGTCCTCAAAAACCAACAACAAAATATTACCATGGTCAACATATTTCGAAAAAATATTAAGATTTATGAAAAAATATTTTTTAATAAAAAGCACCTGAGTACAAAAGGTAAGTGTAAACAAGTTTGAAAATTTTATAAACACAATCCAAATATTGAGATGAATGATGCTGTTTTTGGTCATATTTCAAGGGGTAGGTTTGTGGAAAACTTTAATAACTCAGCCAATTATTGACGGATTTGGACAATTAGGATATCATTTGAAAGGTATTTTCGCGACGTTACCAAAATTTAACTCTTTTTGGTCCAATTTTACACATTGCGAATATTAGCACACAGGTATACAACAATCGTATTGATAAAATTTTTAAACTTTTTATGATTACCTTTTGCACTCTATTATCTCAGATGCTTTTTATTAAAAAATTTTGTTTCATACTCCTTTTATACATAAAAAAGGATATTTTTAGCGTTTCTTTAACGCGGTTTAGCTCCGGTAAATCTTAATATTTTTTCGAAATATTTTGGGGGACTCCTTAGAAAAGAGTGAATTTTGAAATTCCGGTAGAAACAGTGCAACTCCTTTTGGCGAAGCACCTTAATAAATACAGTTTCAAAATATTGGCGAACACATATAATGGCAGTAGATGCCTATTCGATCTTGGTGTTTTGGCTATTTTTTTGCTCAAAAATGTAAAAAGAGATTGCTCTGATTTAGATACAGTGTTTTCTGATGTTGACGGTTCTTCATCTCCTTTAAACATGCTAGCAATTTTGTTTTCTAAAAGTTTTGCCCCTATATCTGCATTTGATGCAGAGCGAAAACCGTCCTTCTTGAATCTCGGATCCAACAATGTTCCTAATCTTGTAGCTCTACGCTCTTCATATGCTGTCATTCTTTTTTTGAATCGTTCGATCATGAAGATGCAAGCTTTTACTGATTCTTCAGTTTTAAGTTTATTTTTAATGTTATCTAGACTGTGTAGGATACCGCAAATAAGAGGAATTATTACTGAAATCGTTACAAAGGAGCTTGATGATACCAATACAGTCGCTTTGTCAATAGGTGAAAGGATTTCGCTTAAGTCGGTCAATATGTCAATCTCATCCGATGTTAATCTAGGTGGCGCTTTTGATGTATTCAAAAGTACTGTGGCAATAGCATCCTTTGTAATTAAAATTCTCTCTATCATTTTGTATGCGCTGTTCCAACGAGTTGGTACTTCTTGAATGAGGCTATATGATTTTTCTTTACCCTGTACGGCTTTGAATTTCGCGTAAGCTATTGTGCTGGATTTAAAAAATGCCACGATCCTTTTGAATTTCGATAGTGTTTGTTTTATGTAATCTTGAGATAGGCAGTCTTGAACAACAAGGTTCAGAGTATGTGCAAATCAAGGAACATGTCTCTTTCGTAAAAGTTCATATGCTTTTATCATTGAACTAGCGTTATCGGTTACAATTGACACCACCTTGTTATTATCATCACTCATCAAGCACCGCATGTAAAGATTCAGCTATATTCTCCGAGCAGAAGTTTTTTTGTTGACAACACAGCTGTACGCAACGTAAAGTCGTTGGTAATAAAATGACATGTAACAGTAAGACACCCCTCATTTGCGTTCGATGTCCAGCAGTCAGTTGTGATTGCACAATGCTCAACTCTACTCAGAACTGTTTGCAACTTTTTCTGAATTTCGGTGTGCAAGTTATGCATCTGAACATTCTGCAGGGTGGTATGAGATGGTAGCACATATCGTGGATCCAAGCATTTTACGAAATCGCGAAAACCTTGATCGTTTACAATCGAAAACGGTTGAACATCCAGCGCTATCATTTTTATTAACGCAGTGTCAAGGTTTTTTTTACGGATTGATTGTCATCGATATGTTTCGACTTGCTTAAAAATTTAAGCAATTTGACCAGCTGGTTTTGCAGTTACGCGAAAAGTGGGATGCGATCGTTTCAGGTGGTCGAACAAGTTAGAAGTGTTACCACTTGTTTTGTAAACCTTACCACATAACCGACACTTTCCACTATTTTTCCCGTTGATTTTGG
This sequence comes from Sphenella marginata, assembly GCA_951509765.1. Taxonomy (NCBI): domain Eukaryota; kingdom Metazoa; phylum Arthropoda; class Insecta; order Diptera; family Tephritidae; genus Sphenella; species Sphenella marginata. The sequence continues at coordinate 45,915,987 of OX608081.1, read as the reverse complement.
TAAAGTAATTCCATTTCGTAGGCAATCGTCGTGTTAAAAATATCAGTTGGTAATATGAAAAAATTAAAGAACTCGATCTAGTTGAGCCGGTTAGACAAACCAGTATTTGACTAGTAAAAAACTAGTAGAATTGACTGCAGAGTAGTAACAAATTGATTATACGGATTTTTTAATTGGTAATGATCATAGTGTGCTTGTCAAATGATTTGTTTTTAAAAATTATTTGTCAACTAAAAATTACAACTTTCTAAAATATTAAGATTACAAAATTTCGATTTTTCATTTATAAAACTTTTGAAATTAAAGGTTTTTTAAGTGAAACGGCACGTTATTACATGTAATTATACATTTAATACTGCAACTTAAACCAATTAGCACATTGCAGAAATTGGTTAAAATGCAGCCAAAATTTTCGGACCTCAAGCCAGCTTTAAAATACATAAATAAACAAGCAGAAAGGTCGCCAAAAACGAATTATAAATTGAAGTTATTGTAGTTATGCATGTATGTATGTATGTATATAATCGTAATATTGTGCCAGTTTTCGTTCGGGTATCGTACCTAGGGCTGATGATTCTACCCGGGTAATTAGGTACCCAGGCGCCTCGGGTAATGCCTGTTTACCCGGGTAACGGGTTCTAAAGTCTCTTTTTATTTCCGAGGAGAACTTATGATTCATAACTGAATTAAGGGCATAAAAACTAATTCGAAAGATATTAAAACGGTTGCATCTTCTGCGTCTTGAAACCTCTATTTTAATTCGGAAATGATATTCGTCTTGATTTGTTTCTTCTTCTTTAAATGGCCATCTGACCGCCTCAGCGATTTTGACCGTCCAACATATGTAGTTCGCCAGTCAGTTCTTGGCGCCAATTAGAGGCCCCGCGAGATCGCAGTGGTGGTCTTCCTCTTCTTCAGCTTCCACCGGCGGTTGCCGATAAGTACATATACCTTCTGGGCTGGAGCGTCTTCGTTCACTCGCACGACGTGGCCTAGCCAGCGAATCCACTGTGTTTCAATCCGCTGAACTATGTACATATGTCGACGTGTGCGTAAAGCTCGTCATTAAATCGTTTCGTTTAGCTAGCTGGACAAAAACAGTTTTTGATTTTAAGAATTATCTACAACATCAAAGATAACAACAAAATTAAGGGATATATGTATCCACATTTTTATTATTTTCCCTTCTTATCTCTGGAGTAATTGAATTTAGAATGCAAAAAAGCTGCAATCAGCACTGATCCACAAATAACTGTTGAACATTACGCATCATAGTACATTTAAGTAAACAATGTTCCAAATTTTGTATGATGGATTGCAAGCTTGAAAATATACTAATTTTTATAAGTCTTTTTGGAATACCGTTTTTAATATATTTAAAACGCCGGTATTAAGAAAAAAATAATAATTTTGACCTTATATTTTTAACTTTAGTAGTGAAAAAATCGGGAGCCCCCAAATGTCCTCGGGCCGAGTTTTATACATACATATGTGTAAAATTTCTAATAATCAAAGGAGAATTTTTTAATAATCAAAGAAAAACCCATTGTGAATTCCATGCACATCTATTTTTATACCTTTCATGAGCATGAAATGGTATTATAACTTTGGTCCGATGTTTGTAAGTATGAGAAGAAGAAGAGATAGACCCACCATTAAGTATACCGAAATGGTCAGGGCGACGAGCTGAGTTGATTTAGCCATGTCCGTCTGTCCGTCTGTCCGTCCGTCTGTCTGAACGCAAACTAGTCCCTCAATTTTAGAGATATCTCGATGAAATTTGGTATGGAGCCGCCATTTTGTATTATATTAATCATTGTCGGAACCAGTAAGATCGGACCGATACAACGCATAGCTCCCATACAATCGATTGTTCCGATAAATTGGTTTTGGCCTATAACTCTTGCAATCAAAAAGCTAGGAGAGCGAAATTTCGCAGGTTTAGTACATATTATATTTGTTACCTGTGTAGTGAAAATCACCCAGATCGGACAAACAAAACATATAGCTCCCATATAATCGATAGTTTCGATAAATGGGGTTTGGGCTATAAGTTTTGCAGTTAAGAAGCTAGGAATGTAAAATTTTGCAAGGTTGTCCTCGGGCCGAGTTTTATACATACATATGTGTAAAATTTCTAATAATCAAAGGAGAATTTTTTAATAATCAAAGAAAAACCCATTGTGAATTCCATGCACATCTATTTTTATACCTTTCATGAGCATGAAATGGTATTATAACTTTGGTCCGATGTTTGTAAGTATGAGAAGAAGAAGAGATAGACCCACCATTAAGTATACCGAAATGGTCAGGGCGACGAGCTGAGTTGATTTAGCCATGTCCGTCTGTCCGTCTGTCCGTCCGTCTGTCTGAACGCAAACTAGTCCCTCAATTTTAGAGATATCTCGATGAAATTTGGTATGGAGCCGCCATTTTGTATTATATTAATCATTGTCGGAACCAGTAAGATCGGACCGATACAACGCATAGCTCCCATACAATCGATTGTTCCGATAAATTGGTTTTGGCCTATAACTCTTGCAATCAAAAAGCTAGGAGAGCGAAATTTCGCAGGTTTAGTACATATTATATTTGTTACCTGTGTAGTGAAAATCACCCAGATCGGACAAACAAAACATATAGCTCCCATATAATCGATAGTTTCGATAAATGGGGTTTGGGCTATAAGTTTTGCAGTTAAGAAGCTAGGAATGTAAAATTTTGCAAGGTTGGTACTTATTATAAATGTTATGTGTGTAATGAAAGTCATACAGATCGGAGTAACATAACATATAGCTTCCATATAACCGATTGCTCCGATAAATGTGGTTTGGCCATGTAGGACACTTAAGAAAGATATGCGTATTCATGAAAGATATAAAGCCTTCGGCACAGCCCTTTCCTTACTTGTTTCTATTTTCTTTTCTGATAAATATTAAAAGTTTTTATATGAAACATTTAAAACAATCAAATTAGATAAAAACTAGTAAGGAAGTCTAAGTTCGGGTGTAACCGAATAATAAATACCTAGTAGTGATCTGTTTTGGTATCCTAATTTACTCAGGTCTATTTTAATACATACCTGAAAATTTGTTATAAAGGCAACTGATTGTTTTCGATTAAAAACACTTCTTTTGTGAGTGGTAAATTAAACTATCACTAAATAACAAAATATAAATAGCTCTCCCCATGTTCATGAAAGGTATGAAAATAAAAAAAAATTAATAAAAAAAAAAGGAAGGAGGGTGTTAACTACTTGTCCGTATATTTTGCGTATTTGCTATCTGATTTGCGTAATTTTTGGCAGGAGTATACTATATACTATTGGGAAGCATCTCACTAACTTTCATTGAAATATCTTTTGTGAAATTTCAAGCAATCGCTTTTGAAAATAGCTAACCTTTTTTACTGAAAAGTGGGCGGCGCCAAGCCTACTTCAACAAAATCCACAACATTTTTTTACAGTTTAGTTTTGCTTAAAAAGCTTATTACGTGTGTAAAATCTTATTAATATAACTTATACAATTATGGAAATATCGCGATTTTAATTTTACAAAGAAATTTTTCAGAACTGTGTTCAAAAAGTGGGCATGTCCGTTAACCAATTTCGTTTATTTTTACAGCAAATAGTTAGCTTTATATGTTGAACACTTTCTCTAAATATCGTTTCAATAAGTCAATTTTTACCGGAGTTTTGGCATGGAAAGTTTTTTGGAATAATCCACAATAAAGGGGCGGGGCCACGCCCATTTTCCAAAAATTTTGTGCATTCGACTTTCTTTGCCCATGAACACTTTAGAGGTGAAATAGAAATGATATACAGCTAGTTTAAGCAAAGTTATTGCATATTCAATATATCTATAATCCTTTTCAAAATCTTTCGAATGAAACTGGGCGTGGACCTTACCCGATTTCGCTAATTTTTTTTCGAAATATTGCCTGTATTAATATAAATATGTGTGCTGAATTTTATTTTGCTATCTTGAGCGGTTTTTGATTTATGATTAATAATATTTCCAAATTTGACTTAATCAAAAGTGGGCGGCACCACGCCCCTTTTTAAAAATTTCTTCAAAAATGTTTTTGTTGCCTAAACGCTAAAGTGCACACTAAATATTATCCTTATAAGTGTATTATGTACTGAATAATCACTCTTTTTCTATTTTCGGAAATATTATATATATAGAAAGTGGGCGTGGCTTTTAACCGATTTTGCCTATTTTCAATAGCGCTCCGAGATAAGTGAAAAGGAACCTGCATACCAAATTTCATTGAGATATCTCAAGATTTACTCAAGTTATCGTGTTCACAGACGGACGGACGGACAGACGGACAGACGGACAGACGGACGGACATGGCTCAATCAATTTCTCTTTTCTTCCTGAACATTTTGATACACATAAGTCAATATCTATCTCGATTCGTTTATGCCGTTACATACTACCGTTAGGCGAATGAAGTTAATATACCTTGTGTGCGAAGCACTATTAGGTATAAAAAACAGGAACAGTTTTACGGTTCCATTGCTGAAAATGTTTGGAGCAAAAGTGACGATTTGCAGGCAGTATCTCTATTCAAGAAAAGAGCGGATGCTTTCTTGTCATCAATAATCAAATACCTCGAAAATCATTTTGATTTTGACAATAACAAATACGAAAAGTTAAACGTACTGTGTTTAAATTCCGAAATTAGATTCCAGGATTTTAAAGATACATAGTATATGCAGGGCCGCCGCTGGCATTTTGTGCGCCCGCGTGCAATACGGAGTATGCCGCCCTATGACTACATATTATGCTGAGTTTTGTTAAAAAAAGCTTTTTTTTAATTTTTTTCATTATGAAAGATACAAATAAAAAAAATGTAAATGAATACAAACATTTATTTTGATTAGGTACTGAGAGATATTTTTTAATTTAAGTGTAAAAGTAAAATAATACATACATATGTATATTACAAAAGCTTAACTCTTCTTGCCTTTATATTTGAGAAATCTTCTATCAACTTTCTTGTATCCAAGCTGTCTAAAATGTCATGTTCAATTGAAACTATAGCTAAATTACAAAGTCTGTATTGAACCATTGTTGATCTTAAATAGTTTTTAATAATTTTTAATTTTGAAAATGATCTTTCACCAGATGCAACTGAAACCGGTAGTGTAAGTAATATTCTTAGCGCTATTGCTATGTTCGGAAATGTTGAAATTAGGTCATTGGTAAAAAGATATTGTAATATGGTTAGTGGATCATTAGACTGGTTTTCTGCAAAATGCAAGATTCTGCTAAAACAATTTCAAAGTGTTCATCCGTGCGATATTCTTTAAACTTATCAATCAATTTACTTACTAAATTTTTGCAGATTTGAGTATTCATTGTGGGGCTCTGCATCATTTTGCTCAAAGCATTTATTTCGTTTAAGATATCGAACCAAATTACTACCGAGAAAATAAATCTATAATTTTGAATATTTAAAGCAAGCGAATGAGCTTTGTGAGATGTAATACAATCCCATTCCGACGAATTACTAGATATTTCTAGCAAAGCGTCAAATATTTTTCCGAGATGATACCGTAATGGCTTAACTGCATCGATTCTGCTAGACCATCGCGTAGCACTTAAAGCTTTTAATTTTAAATCTTGCAAATGTTTGCAAATAATCGACCACCTTTTTGTAGATGATGAAAAGAAAACGTAAATTTCTTGAATTATATTAAAGAAATTCATAGTTTCTTGGGTAATGTTTGCTGCATCGTTCACTACCAAATTAAGACTATGGGGCATAAAATGCGCGGTTATTTATTTCCAAAATTTCGGTGTGAGAGCAATAAAACTCTCCGCACATGTGCTAGCTTTTGAGCGTCGCTGCTTTAAATAATATGTGATGAATCGCTCGATTTGCCGCCCCCTTCGACGTGCCGCCCGCGTGCAGCATACGCCTTGCACGCCCGGTTTCGGCGGCCCTGAGTATATGCAAACTTTGTAAAATTCAAAACATAGATTTCGATAAGCTTTTTGACGAAATAATAGGCCTAAGGAATTTCGTAAAAAATGTCGACGAAGATAAAACAGTAGAAAAGAAGTGGATTGACTTTTTAAACAGTGGGACATTTCCGAATTTGGATAGAGTTTGCAATTTTACTTTTTCAATTCCTCACTCGAACGCAGATACCCTAAAGAATTTTTAGTCTAATGTTCACAGCATGTAGGAAAGAGAGAAATAGACTAGGGATTGAAGTTTTGGAAAGCGAACTTTTAATTAAAACCAATTATAATATGACATGTCAGGAGTTTTGTGAGTTTTTGAAATCAGAAAAAGCCTTGACATTGTAAACAGCGTATCAGTAAAATATTTATGAACTTGAATTGACTTTTGTACATGCGATATAAATATCACATTTGATCTCCATACAAAACCTGAAGTCATTTACATATATTATATTATATTTGTTATTTTGTTTATTTTTTTTTTTGTTAAGCCGTCCCAATAAGCGTTTCTGTAAATGTTTTTAAGAATAACTTGAAGTTAACTCTCTGTGAAAAGCGATGTGAAAGGCTGTAATATGTATATTTAAGTATACCCAGTATCAATTTATTTTAAAGTTTAAACGAAACTTTTTAGAAACTTCAAGAACATTCGTTCTTTATTCATGTTTTATGAATCATTTAACTTTAAAAGTGAAATGCAACTACATATATGTACATATGTACATAAAACATAAACAAATTATTTGTAAATTTTTTTTAACTTAAAATTTTTAAATTGATTTGAAAAATATTTCACACAATTTTTTTTAACTTAAAATTTTCAAATTGATTTGAAAAATATTTCACTTGATAATGGAGACGAAAAACTTCAATTGACTAAAAATTGGTTAAGGTGCAGCATTTACTGTCCGATTCTATGTTCTTGACAAATTTGTTAATCTTGATAAATAACAAAGAAAAATATTTTTTACAACTGTTTTAAACTCTGCTTCAAAAATTAAATAATTTTTCTTGTTTCTGACGGTAAGTTCAAAAAAATATGATACAAGAGCACAGGTACGGGCGGTTAATGTATGTATGATTAAACAAATAAAAATTTATTTTACTACAATGAATGGAAAGATAGTAATATGGTTTCAACAAAGTTTTAGAAAACAAAAAACATTTTTAAAAAACTTTCTTTGAAAACGTTTTATAAGCTTGTAAACAAGGTGTCGTTTCTATTATATAAAGTTTACTTTCAAATCTTTAGTAAACGAAAAAGCAGCGTTTAGTAAGGTCATGTTTTTTTCGGAAAGTTTACAACAATATTTTTAGTTTGCTTTGCTTTTTGGGGTGTTGTTTTCGATTTTTTTTGCCAATAAAATGTTTGGACTGATTTTCAACTAATATACTGATTTTCTACGATGTCCAGACCCCAATGTACTGATATCGCTGTTTCGAAATCTGGCAGTCCTAACCAGGGGTCACCCCAAAAGGTGTTTTTACGATATGGGTATCAAACGAAGGGGGTTGCTTAGGGTTTTAAAAAGGAGTGGTACTTAGTAAAATATGTTTTTAAAATGTTTTGGGGGCAATGAGCGCATTCAGAAGCGCAAACGTTGTACACTGTTTAATCAGTTGCGATCCAAAAACAGTTGGGCTGAATGCGGGCAATGTAGGTGGTTTGCCAACGTGAGCCTTAACGTTGGCTCAATTTCTAGGTTAGGTGCATAAAGGAGCTGTATTTAAACAATATATTTATTTTGGGAACAAGGTGACATATGCCATTCTTATATGAACACAAAAACCTAATTTGTTCAAAACGAATCTCTTGCGAATTATTAGAAAATCACTTTTATTTTATTTTTTTTATTTTAATATTCCAAACACAACAACCCTAGGTTTTATTTACAGTGTTTGGTTCTAAAAATTACTTAATGGCTAATCTTATATAGATAGTTAGATATTAAGGAAAAAGATAGCAAGATTAGTAAAGCGAAAACAAAAAGCGAGGATAGAAATAGAATACAGGCTGAACCGAGACAAGTGACTGATTTTACAAATCGCTTGCAAAGTAGCGCAACAGTTTGTTTTTGAAATGCAATATGTTACTAGTTATTCTGATATCGGATATTCGCGAATTATACTCAATGTGCAATAATTGTACCGATCGGACTGACCGGGATAGCTGAAGTCGCTCACTAAAGTAGACGGGTTCCTTACTTAATATTATCCGGTGTAAAAGCATAAGGCACTTATATTTAAGCAAATAATTAAAAGGTATATTGTGAAACGAAAAAAATTAAAGATAAAAACTTTTTTAAAAATAAGCTTTTATTGTTGTTTAATAAAATTAACTAAAAAGTAAAAAATAAGTTCACTGTAAAGAAAGATAACACTTTATAAGTTCATTGTAACCTTTAGCGATAATTAGGCTTCTTCGTCTGCGATAAAATAATTCCATATTGTACATGATTATATTACATATTTTTAACATTAAAACTTTACACTTAAATTAATAAATCTTCCAGTCTACATCTTAGTCCCAATTTTATTATTAATAAAAGCGTTTTAAATTTTAATGGTATAATTAGAAACTTTTAGGACCTTCTTGTCTATTTGATGGTATAATTAACGACATTTAGGACTATTCTTGCTATCACAATGTAACACGCTTTTATTATTAATAATAAAATTGGGACTGTGATGTAGACTGGAAGATTTATTAATTTAAATGTAAAGTTTTAATGTTAAAAATATATAATCATGTACAATATGGAATTATTTTATCGCAGACGAAGAAGCCTAAAGTCGTTAAAGGTTACAATGATCTTATAAAGTAGTATATTTCTTTACAGTGAATTTATTTTTTACTTTTTAGTTAATTTTATTAAAAAATAATAAAATTTTATTTTGAAAAAAGTTTTTTTATTTTATTTTATTTTTTACTTATTAGTAAATTTTATTAAAAAATAATAAAAGCTTATTTTTAAAAAAGTGTTTTCTTTAATTTTTTCCTGCAATTATTCACATTTTCCTGAATCCTCGGTTTGGTTGTTATTACCCCATGTCTTGAAGGTGATGCACGAAATTCCACTAATACATATTCTCGAAGTCATGAGTAATAGGCTAAACAGAATCAGTTCGTCAATACGTGAGATACTTTAGATACGTCGAAATTTAGAGCAAATTCTATTTTACCGTATCCGTCCACACTGCCGTTACGCATACAAACACCCGTAGTCTTTTTAGCTTTATAGCGGCGTCACAATCAATAGGCCCGTCCACAATGAACACGACGGCGGCGAACGACAACGACGAAAAACTGAAGCTTGACGATATTTGCCGTCAAGCATTGGCGACATGATTATAATGAGAGCAGGGGCGACAGGTGCGAATCATCTTGAAAAGTAGCAAAAAATGTTGTAAAAAGTGTGAAAGAGACGTATTCTGTAATAATTGGAACTTATTTTACAAGTTATTTACTCTTTCTTTCGTTTTTATTGTCAAAAAAACCAAACGCCACCATCTGCCGCTTGTCAAAATAGAATTAGATTTAATCTGGCGACAGCGGCATCTGTGATTGATTGCCCTTTGTCGCGTCGTGTTCAAAAAATTCATCCCCATAAGAACACGTGTAAAAATAATTTGACAGATGCCGCTTGTCGTTTGCCGTTTTCATTCTGGTTACCACTAATGTTTGCCGCAGCAAGATGCATTGACGGATAAGTTGAACGTGTGCATTTAAGTAGAGAACGACACATCGTGCATCACGAACGACATCTGTCATACAAAAGTTGTCAGCTTTCAACTTTGTACGCATGAAAATCATAAGAAGAAGCATTTTACATTTAGCTCTTATATACAGGCCGATTCAAAACAATTTCTCACTTTGCGGATTCTCTCACTCGCATATATGTACAGCCCAATTCTACACGAAAAATCCGCACGTATTATCCGCTTCTCCCTATTCCCTTATTCTGAACATAAAATCCGCACGTATTTGTTCGCTTCTCGCTCCTCGCCTATTCTAAAAGTATAAATAATCGGCAAATAGACACTTTAATAAGCTTTATTCAAAGGCATCTGGAAAACGATGATGGCAAAATGAGGAGGAGGTAAATTCGGCCGGACCACCAGTAGAATGTATTGTGGAATCGAAAAAAGCACCATCTTATTTATAACACATGTTTTAGATGGGCTTCTTTAGTGAAAGCGCAAACAGTTTTTAGGCTCGTTGTGTGTATGTAAAATGTCCAACAAATATTTGTATGCGGCTTTATTTATCCAATAGTTTTAAATACATCTGCAAAACATTTGAATCAATAAAATTCACTAAAAATAGTTTTGTTAGCTCTTCCATTAATCTCGCAACTAAAGTGGGCTCGTATCATCACGCAGCCTTCTTGTTTTAGACCTCTGTTACAATCCAGTGCTACAGAATCTTTCATGTATACACATGCTACCATTCGAAAGGCAATACTATGCATTTTTATTCTTAATTTATCTAATTTAACAACTTTTTATCACAAATTTTAATATTTTGCACAAAAAGTAGTACCAAAATCAAGCGTGAAATGGCAGCTGATTTCGAAAATTCGAAATTCCTTTTCACCAATTTTTCTGTTCACTAGTGAAAGAGAATTGGAAAGAAATCCAAGCGGATATTTAGAATCGGGCTGGTAATTTGTGAGCAAAAATGTATGAAAATGTGAAACGGTTTGCACCGGTTCACTAGTGAAAATCATTAATTGCCATGATAGTTGATTGTGCCGCTGTTCCTGTGACGCTTAAGTTTGCGTTAAATGCATGTACATGCGAATCTTGGTTGTGACGCAGCCATTACGCATTGGGTCATTTTCTACATTTACACGCTTTGTGCGGGGGTTTTACGGTTATCATGCCAATTTTGAATCAGGCCGATTCTAAACCATTTTCACTTGTGAACCGGTGCAAACCGTTTCACGATTTTCATAAATTTTTGCTCAAAACTCTAAACGACTAAACTCAAGCAAGGTCGATAAATTGGATTTTTGTAAATAAAACAATATTTAAATTTTTTTTAATGCATTGTCCGCGAAACCTGGACGATGGTGAAAATTTGAAAACCCCAGCTCAACCGGAAGTTGATACAATATCGAAAACAACATTTCTGGAAATGAAATTTTTCAAATATCAAAAATAATTGAGGATAAGAGTTTCAGTACTCCGATACTCCTTAAGAAGTACTCTATGGAGTATGAAACGGAGTATTTCGGTTTTTTGCAGGGTACTAGCAGCCATATACTATGGCTATTTGAAAGCTAAGGAATCAGGCTTTATACTACGGCTGGGTTGTGGCGCAAAGTATTTGGCGTTGATACCATGAAGCCGTCATCAGCGCAGTGCTTTAACGCAATTGCGTTAAGAACTTTCAATGATGCCATATTACTATTGGCGCAGTTTATGAGGCATCACCGAAAACTTATACAAAGCGGTGGGATGGCGTATCTAAATACACGTGTTCGATCCAGGAGAAAGAATTGGCAGCCGGAACCTAAATTTGTTTACTCATTCAAAAATAATAACCGAAAAATAGTTTACTCCCGTAATAATGTAGTTTAGGAAACATCGTCAGACACTGAACGAAACCCGTCCAATGGGGTATCTATACCCACGTATAAATTTCAGGATAAATAATAAGCAAAAAGCGAATTATTAAAAAATATTCTTTCAATTTCCTGAAACTTGAATGCGTCTTTGCTTATACCACTCGATATTTTTGGTAACACCATTGTAGTTGTAGTGCGGATGTTATTGTCACTGGCGTTGATACCTTCATAGCTCGCCAGAGACACCTTCAAGAAATATAATACTAAACTTTATTACTATTCTTTCGCGAAATTTGAGTACGGCAAAGCGAAAATCAACTGCTAAAACAAAAGACACGTTTTGACCTCGGTATCAATGATCCGAAAGCAAAGAAGGTCCACCGCAACGAATAGTGGGAAACATTAAACCATCAATTCGCGGGTAGGTAATTCACCACTGTGAAAATGTGCGTTTAAATCGCTAGTTTTAAAGCTATTCGCATTTTTATTTTAAAACAAAATAATCATTTAAATTTTTTCGAAAGTCCAACTACAATTTTTTGTGTAAATATTTATTTGAAACACGGTAAATGTAAGTAATTTAAACGTAGGTACAGTGGTAAATTACCTATCGTCGATTTGACAACGTCCACTTACACCCGTTGTTGGGCCTTCTTTGGTTATTTCGTTTATTTACTTCTTCTACTCGTGTGCTCTTCATCTCGCTTGCTTCACTATTCACCATGGATTTTTAGATTTTAAATTACTTCGCTACAACTATTTTTTACGTAAAAAATAGCTAAATTTATAGCATGCATGCTCCATGTGTACGTACAACTTTTTCAACTGAGACAATATGAAAACGTTTGAAGAGCGCGATACTTATCAAAATACTTCAAACGTATAAAAAAGTACCGTATTCGTACTTCGAAGTACCTACTGGGGTACTAGTAATTGTACTAGTGCTTATCTTTGTTCTGCATTTCCTTTTACAGGTCTGGTATATAGGGTGCCTACCCAAGAAGTAGTTTGTATTACATTTTTTATTAGTTACTTTTCATTTACAAAATATTTTTTATGACATTAAAAATCTACACATAAATTTAGGAACCCCTGTGGGCACCCTGTATAGAAAATCTTAAATTGACAAAAACGTTTAATGCAACTATTTGTAACAGTAATCTATATCGAGTCTTTTTTCAAGAAAAAGGACTTCCATTGCGGCGCCTGAAAAACGTTCTCTGGAAGCATATTTTGCGGTACAACCAAGGCCCTCGGGAGAGAAAATTGCTGCCATTGCGGAAAAGTTGGACCTGAAGAAAAACGTGGTGCGTGTCTGGTTCTGCAATCAAAGACAAAAACAAAAACGTATGAAATTTGCTGCACAACACTGACAAACAAATAATACAGCCACACAATTAGGTATAGTTAGTAGTGTCACACCTTCAATGACTGGGCATGGATCAGCAGGGTTCGGATACTGATAATCGTTTTTTCTGGAGGCTCTTACCTGTAGATATGGGACATCATCACGATAATGCAACCGATGAGATACCATGGAGCAATCATGTGAAATGGAATAATAGTTTACTCTATTATTTTGTAGAAGGTAAGAAATATCAAGATATTTTTATTTATTAACTTGAATATTAACATTTTTCGAATTTGTAATTTTTCGAAAAACTCTCTTCAAAGCTCAAAAACTTTTCTCGTTAAGTAGTGTAATACATAGACTCTACAAGTGCTCAAGGCCTCAATGTGTATACCTTAAAAGTAGCAAGGAAGAATACTAACTTCCTCGTATCAAGATATTTCTTAACTTCCGTCAAATTTTACCACCACTTTTACCACTACCAGTTTTTTTTGTTTTTGCTTGCAAATACCAAGTTTTAGAGACAACCGCCAAAGCTTTTATTTTAAATCTATTTCGGAAGCTGCTAGGCTTCTCCATCAGAGAAATTTTGGCCCCAATGTTAACCATTTTAGACTTCAATAATAAAAATCGAACACGGAAACAACACAGTGTCTCGTCTCGCATGCCTGATTGATTTAGAAACTGTCATTGAAGCACTACATACTTTATATTAATAAAGAAAATACAAAGTTCCCTTAACTTAAACAACAAAGCTAACTTATAACATTATTTAGTTGTTGATTTCCAGTCATCCCTTGTAAATTTTGGGTTTGCAACATTTTATGTGACAAAGAACTTACAATATCCAAAGGTAAGGCGGAAAGCTTTAAAATGGAAAGGACCTTATGAATAATAAGGAAAAAAGTTGGAAATAAAGCCAAGTACAAACTACTCAAATAACTGGGTCTATGGAACTGTGAAACATTTAGGAATAAACCTGGCAAGTTTCTGTACTTCAACGATCATGTTAATAAGCAGCAGGAGCGGGCAAATAACTCTTTTTTTCATACCAAAATTCATTTTATTAACAAGTTCTAGGACAAAGATAATCATGTATCAGGGCTTAATACGACGCATATATGTACACATGAATGGTCGCCTCAGATAACGTTGTAAGCCGGTTTATTTTTGCACGTAAACACTCTATCTGATGGACGATTAGAAATCCAGATATCAGCTAAAATAGAGTTTTTTATAATTGAATTCATATAAACATTTTTGTTTTTTCACTATTTTACGCTTTACTACAGAGCACAGAACACTAGCGTGTGTCTACAGTTTAGCCGGTTTATTTTTGCACGTAAACTATTAGATTTACGATCTGAAAAGTTCAGATCTATGTGTAGTGCGAGTGCATCAGATATGGGCAAACTCTTGGTACTACTTTCAAAACATTCAACTTTGCTTGCTTTTTCTTTTTTTTCAGAGCATAATCAAGCTCTTCGATGGAATCCGTGAAGCTTCGAAAAATTCTACTTTGGAAGGTATTCCCCGTTTAGCACATTTATCCTTATTTCCATCGTAATCCGGAAGGGAAAGTAATGTACAATTGAGCCATTTAAAATAGGTTTTTTTGCGGCGACTATAATTCCACTAATTTGTCATCTCACTACTAAAAAGTTTTATTTTTTTATTCAAAAGTGCTTTGTCAACTTAGCACGGGGCCGTGCGCAGGAATTAGATTTGCATTCGCATAAATTTTTCACTAAGATAAACATATTTGCTGACATTTAAATGTTCTTTAACCTTTCTGAAACTGCATACTCTGATGCCTAAAACTATGCCCCAGAAAATTTTTTTGGTTGTACACATTTTTCTGTATTTGATAGATATGATGGCATATCCCAGCAAACCAAAAGTGCAAAAAAAGACTCATTTCGAAGCCATAAAACGCTCATTTCTGAGAGGTTTACTCTCCAAATGAGCTTCTCTACGCGGGCACTCCAACGGAGTCATAAAAACGAGTCCGAAATGAGTCCGATTTAGATGAACTTGAAGCATTTTATGACTCTTTTTAAATGAACTGCGGAGCCTTTTATTGTTGCTTTTCTGAACCTTTTTCGGAGCCTTTTATTCATCCATTCAGAGGGTTTTTGGAACCTTTTTGGACTCTTTTCGGAGCCTTTTATTGGTGCTTTTCTGAAGCTTATTTGGGGTCGTTTTTTATTTCTTTTGGGTCATAAATAATAAAAAATAAGGTTTATGAAGTTTTATTGACACAATTCGGAAAATATGAAATGTGCTATGTTTATTTTCTACAGACTATTGATAAACGTCCATGAAAAATGCGATCTTTATCTTCTGTTAGGTAAAATAAAAAAAAACCTCAGAAAATGTTTGAAAACATTCAAATAATTGAACGTTGTCGCTCATCTGCTCTCCAATGTTCATTTTCTCACAATTCTCTTTACGCCTACAACAAAAAGTGTCAGAAAACACTCGAAATATTTCATATAATTAGCCTTGCAGTTCATTCGCTCTGTTAATTGAAACTGCTCACTGTTTTCATCAGTAAAATTTATTAAAAACTGCCCATACGCTACACAACTTTGTAATTTCGGAAAGCTCCAAGTGCAATTCAAAGTGCCGGACTTATGTATTGGGGGGGGGGGTTTAACCCCCAAAACCCCCGTGCGCACGGGCCTGACTTATCATGTCCTAATTTGTCTTCAAAAAGTGCAGACACTCTATCTGATGGACGATTAGAAATCCAGATATCAGCTAAAATTGAGTTTTTATAATTGAATTCATATTAACACTAGTTTTTTCACTATTTTACGCTTTACTGCAAAGCACAGAACACTAGCGTGTGTCTACAGTAACAAATTTTACTATTTTTAAAGAATGATTTGGCATTTAAGCCATGCAAAATAATGTGGTAACTTTAAACAGTGAAATTTTTTGTTTGCAAAAGTTTATTTAATAACCTTAAATAACGATTTTCTTCAAACAGCGCAATGAATCTGCAGACTTTTTTTTATTTCCAAGAAAATTGCCCCTTCTAAATAAAGAAATAAAAAAACATGCTTTGTTTTATCCCTTTGTAAACTTCGGAATTTTTAAAATTTTCTGCAACAAATTTTCGGGTGTAGCAAATAGGCCATCTCAGCCAGGAAACTCAATATTTCTTAAAAAGCTTTATTGAGTGGTTTCATTACAGATTTTATAATTAGAAAAATTTTATCTTAAGATAAAATATGAGAAAATGTATTTTTAGCAATTTTTTTTAAAGGCTCCAGCTAAATGCATTTTCATAAAAAATAATAGGTACATACATACATATATATGTATATACAAACCACACAACTTTGAGAGGTTTTTGTGAGAACCTAATGATTTAGAAACAAAAACTAAGACCAGATCCTTAATCTAGGATAAATTACCTTTCCAACGATACCAAACACGTTGACACACGTGACAACAATTTGTTTTCATTTTTGACAGCTTACAGTATTATTTCTAACTTAATAAATGAAGCGGTAGTAGCTTTTCGTGTTAAATATTTTACATTTACGAAATAACCAGTTGCGAATGTGTAGATGATCACTATCTGAGTGGTTTTATTGCGATTTTATTTAAAAAATTATTGATTTGGTAAATGTGATTTAGTGTGTCAGCGAATATCAATTTACATTGGAATAGATACATATTTTATCATTCAATTGCATTTTTTTTTTAATTAACCCAATAATAAAATCTATTTTGGGCAGAAGGAAGTTTGCCGGGTCACCTAGTATAACTACGAATATATGTAATGTAAATGGATACCGTCAAATCGATGGTAGGTAATTCACCACTGTACCTGGCTGTGAAATATTTGAACTATTTGTCGCATTCTTTGCTACAGCATTTGACAGCTCCACCGTCCATGTGCCAGTAGCGCAGGTTGAATTTCAAGATTTTTTTTTTATTTTATTATTATTAATTTAAATTTTCTAATCTCATAATAATTTCTCCAAATTGTTGAACATCGTTTTAACTTGGCATAAAGTAAAAAAACAACACTTTATTTTCATTAAATTAAAATTTATTTTAAAAATTTCTCAAAAGCTAATTTTTTCGTAAGATTCAAACACAAGAATCGGCAGAGCTTTATTAAACCCACAAATTTAAATGATGATAAGCTTGGACGCTTTGAAACATATAATCCTATCCATCGCTGTGATTAACTTTGCAATTTTTTTTCTCTAATTGTCAAATTTTTCCCAAAAAAAAACTGACAATAATAATTCACTTATAATAATTGTTAACTGGTCTTGAGCTCATAAAACTTACAAAAATATGTTTTCGAATAATAAAAAGCGTAAAAATGGCATTTTTCGAATGGTATTATGCAGGCTTTAAAATACATAAGTACACAATTAACCTACTGGTTTGTGTAGTTTAATCTCAGTTCCTAGTGCTTAATGTTGCCTGTGCTTAATGAGCGAGGGAAGGTAGTTAGTGGCCTACAATACCGAAAGCTCCAGGTTCAAATACATCAAACTGTTTGTAAAAGGTTTTTTCAAACAAAAATATTAGAAGCAGTTAGGAGAGAAGCTCGACCTTAATCTCTCAGGAGGTAGGGCTCTCCAAATGCTTATTAAGGCTACCTAAGTTCTGGAGTTCTGAAAACATAGTCATATTTCTTAAGTTTTCTATAAAGATTTGGAACTAATAATTAGAAGTAAGTTTTAGTAACCGTTTCATTGTACTAATTTTCTTGTGTTTGGTAGGTACTACTTGTGATAAACGAATTGCTTAAGACATCGCTGACTACGAAATTCACAAAGCTTTCGACAGATTTGTACAAAAAAAATGTTTTGCAGTGGAAGAATTATGTGGATACTTCTGATATAGTGATGATATGTTGGTCACAATGGTTGGAAAACGATATCAGTATGGTCTATGATGAATCAAATAGCAGAAAACGCCACGACCTCTCACTATGTTCACTCGACCAATCACGCCTGAAGGACACGATCACCAAAAATGTCTTTGTGGAGTACTGCACTTCTTATCTGGAGAAGTTCGGCGGTCCTGATTCTGAAACGTCTTCTTAGTCTCTATTTAAAATTCGATATCTTTTTCACATACTAGTTGAAAGCGTGTGCGTTTCAAACAATTTATATACATATATTATTATTGAGCTAAACATTTTTGAAAAGAATGCCGTTATATGGATTTCGATTTGTTTACTTCAAACGGAACAAATGTGGTTTTTATAATCTGGTTGCATCTGATCAAACACCACAATGGGTTCAAAATATAAAAACAAAGCTTTGGAAAATAAGCTTGTGATCTTTATTTCCACGAATTCAAGCGGACCATCTTCCGATGTTTATGTGAAGGTATCCATAACTTTATTCTGGCCGGAACTTCAGTTTCTAAACATTTATGGAAGAGCAAAAAACACTAAGAGGTTTTGCCTACCGCTATATCATACGACGTGAGTATATATGTATGTATGAATCATATGTTCACTTCTCCCTATACATAATACATATATCAGACTGCCCCATAATTTTTTTTTTTTTATTATTTATGTTAATATTATTTTTTATATAGATGGCAATACCTTTTGGTAGCTATGATTGCTAGTTTAGATTTTGCAATCGTAAGTCAAATTAAAGTTCTCGGTATTATTTCGATCAGGGTTGGGCATAGTGCACTCAATTTAGTGAGCACTACTGGTTTCACTAGCACTATTTTTTTAGTGATAGTTAAAATTGAAATTCACTATCACTAATTTTATAGTGATAGTGAAAATTCAAAAACACTATAACTAAATATTTAGTGATAGTGAAAATAAATTGCACTACCACTTGGAAAATGCACTAAATTAACACTAAAATTATCAAGCTTAGGTTGATAACCCATGTTTGCTAGTTACCTTCGTATGTAATATAATAATTTATAATTATTTTTCATGTAAATGAATAAATGCATCAAATAAGTAAGCATATAAGTATGTATATGTTTCAAGTTCTAGTTTTTAAAATTTTTATATTCCTTCTTTAATACCAGAATTTTAAAATTAGAGTCATTAAGATTTGGCCTCGTAGATCTATTAACAATTCCTGCAAAGGAAATAGTCTTTCAACTGGCGCAGAGGATGGAAGAGCTGTGTTATATTTTAAGAACATCTTTCTTATTGTGGGAAAGCGGCGTAAAGCATCAATGTTGTTACCATCGTCGTTCAAGTAGAAATCTACTTCGGCTTATATATTGACTTGTATCTAAAGAATGAAATTATTATAAACAATACACAGATTGGCTTTATTCAATCAAATACCTTTATTGTCGAATTCCAGAAATAGTTTAGTAGCACGCATGGAAGCTTGCGAATTATTTTCACCCTCAACGGTATTATTTTTAAATTCCATCGCTTATACTTTTATTTTGTCCCGAACGTGGTCTAAAGTGTATAAATTAGCACTTTCCAGTAAGACCTTGCAAAACTTTAATTTCATATCGGGGATGATGGTTGCGGCAATAACTGCATCCCAGGAGTCAGAGTGCAAATACAAATATTTTTCAAATCTTTCGAGTAACTTGGACTCCATTTGACTATTAACTTCGGTGAGAAATTTGAGATTTTCGGAAGCTAAACGCCGAATTTTTATTTTTATGGACACCAATGTGGGTATGTATGTTTGTACAAATTATTATTGGCGATCTTTACTGTATTGTTGGTAACAGTAACACTATTACTTTTCAACATTTACCATTGGATATCAAATCAAATTTTTAGTAAAATATCATGACTCACTACAAGTTTAGTGATAGTGCATTTTGTAGTGATAGTACATTTTGTAGTTATAGTGCAATTTTTCACTATCACTAAAATGGATAGTGATAGTGATTTTTAATTTTCACTAAAACTAATATTTAGTGATAGTTTACTAAATTTTTAGTGATAGTGATTTTTGATTTTAACTATCACTAAAAAATAGTGGTAGTGCATTTTTAGTGGTAAGGCAAATATGCCCAACCCTGATTTCGATAATGCTTGTTTTGGAGAATACATTTAATTTACAATTTGCTCTTCAGAACGTTAAAATATTTATAATGCATTGGTCTGTAATGGTTTTAAATAGCATCAAATTTTGTTATCATCCATATTGCTAATATTTTTAAAAGGTTTCAATAGTACCGTGTAGATACTATGAAAGCAAAAAACGAAAATAAAATAATTACAAAATAATATTTGTTTTTAGTTTTTACGGTCTTTCTCTTTATAGGCCAAGAGCGCAGTGGAAAGAATTATTCTTCCATTATTTTCTTTATTTTAAAGGATATATTGAAAAGCAACAAACATATAGACTGTAGAGTGTGCATGTGTACTGCATTTAATTTTACTGAAAAAAAACAATAATAATTGAACAATAATCCAGGTCAACAAAACAAAGTCTAGCTTAGATGGTTCAATAATAAAGTTATGTCATTGTATCAGCTGATTGAATATTTTTGAACACACTGGCGTATAAATTGTCAGAAGGAGATGCAAATACCAGAACCTAAAACAGCCAAAATGGTACAATAACAAAGTAAAGTCCCCTCTACAGCAACAACACACTGGCGTAAATTTTGTCATAAGCAACTGGCTGGTGTTAGCAAATGAAAGGAAGAGAAACCAGTGAAATTTTCATTTGTGAGAAATTATGTTATGCAGCCATGGTTAAAAAGTGATTATTAATGAATAACATCGCCATATTTGCAATTGTTTTAAGGTGAGCGCTAGAAAATCCACAAAATTGCCTATGCAAATCGCGTTTGTTTACATTTTGTTTGTTTTAGATTCTGCTGTTTGCATCTCCTGACAATTTATACGCCAGTGTATTCGAAAAAGTTCAATCAGCTAAGGAAATGAACTAACCTTATTATTGAACCATGAGTACAGCACTCTCCCAACATGCAATAACAAACAATCATATAGCTGGCTTTTCAAACGCTAAGTTATAGACAAAGAAATGCGAACAAAAACAAGATGCACAAGAGAGCTTACGTTATATGCAAAACAGGGACAAAACAATAAACAAGAAAAAGGGCACAGATGCTGTTGCTGCTGCCTATCTTTGATGTTTATTACTTCCTTATCTTTACTTTCACAAGCTTACCACATAAGATGGTATCAATTAATTTATTATTAGGTTTAATTAAGTTTATTATCTCATTTTAATGCGAGTACAATAATTTTTTTAAAGTATTTTCTTTAATATTCTAAGTAGTTAAGTTTCTTGGTTTTTTGTAATTCATATAAAATTGGTCTATATTGTTCTTCTTGTTAAATTATTGGATGTTTTGCGAATACAAAGTCTTCCTTGAAAAAGCCAATGAAAATTGGCGAAACGTCGGCTGTAAATTTAAATAATCACTGGCGCAGCTCTGTTTGTAACTGTAGTTCGTAGTATTCGATACTCTGATAAAAACTTGATAGTAGTTTTGATGCCGTTGAAGACGCTTTTACCAGTATACGAATTGTTGATATGATAAGAAAGAAATTGTATGCGAAATATCAATTCACAAAAAACTCAAATTCTTCAAATTTTTTGTTATTCAAGTGCTTTTATTAACTTTTCTGCTCAAGTGGTTGTAATCGAAAGAAGAAAAAAGTCCAAGTCGCTCAACACGTATTAATGCACGGACACACAGCTGATCTGGCAAACGCAAATATAATAGACGTTTATGTATATATATATATATGACGCGATATACAACAGTTATATCATCAACCTCCTAGGAGATTTTTGCGCCGAGCTTCTCTTCCAAATTGGCGGCACCTACGGTTTTTCGCCGACTCCGAACTTCATCTACAAAGCAGATGAATATTTGCTGAGAAGCCTTTAATGGCAGAAATACACTCGGAGAGTTTTCCAAACCACTGCCGAGGGGCGACCCCGTTTTGAAAAAACTTTTTAAACCACTTTTTGATGTAAGTAACCTGTACCAGGGCTCGAACCCGGACCTTCGGTGGCCGCGAGAGAGAGAAATAACGAGATCCACCACAAAGTAAAGAGGAAAAAGAAAGAGTACTCGAAAGACATTGCTGCAAGCTATCTATTTTGTTTATATACCAGTGATGCCCACACGCATACAACGATGCGCTTGTGTTAGTATATGAGAGAACTCTCTCCTACAACCAAAAAATTCGGAAAAATTTTTGGTAGTAAAGATCTCCCGTGACACTTGCAAAACCAACACTTGTATTTTCACCCAATGAATCAATGACAAACTGCTCATAGAATGGTTTTTTCAACTGACAAATCAGGATTTCCCTATGATCGACTGTTACTATTTCATAACTAATATGATTTCCTAAATAATCAGGGCTGTTATGGAATCCAAGTCGGTTTTGCATTTTATCGGAATCGCAAATCAATATTGATTTCATTGTGCCACGAAACCGTGTCGGTTTTGTTATTTTCGAATGTAAAGCTGTTTTGTGTGGATCGCAAATTTTATTTTCGCTTTTTTGACAAAAATTGGTGAAATTCGATTGTTTTCTTCAATAAATCATAAAAATATAAAATAATAGAAATAAAAGTATATGAGTAAAACATGGCATCTGTAGTTGTAGCGTTCATGTTGATGGTAGAAGGAAGTTGCGGGAAGGTCAAAATGAAAATTTTGAGGGACCCGCTTGAGCTACCGGAGACAGCGTAAGTAGATTTATTGAAAGGTGCGCTTGTAAATACTTATGATATTTGCAGGTTCATAGCGCGTTATAGGCTAAATAATAGCTCAAACAGAATAAGTCCGGCAATACATCAGTTACACAAACACTTCTCGTCTACTCAGCTGTCAGTTTTTTCAACGTATCGCCGTACTGATTCTGCTTAAGCCATAAAGAGGCTGTCCAAATGGTACTTAACACTATTGGCGGACACTTGGCACGATCTCAAGTTCCACCAGTACTGCAGCTAACAGCTACGTTGCGATTTTTATATTTTCCCCTAGTACGAATAAAAATATGAGCTTCATTAATATTTATTTTTATTTAAAACCATTATTTACTCACATTTATATTATATTTTCTATCTGCAATTGAAAAAAAAAACCCAATAGCTGCCGGCTGCTTGGTTTATTTCCGATAGCAAAACCGATATCTGTGATAATTCCAATTCGAAGATGAAACCGATAACATTGGATTTCATGACACCAAAGCAATTTTTCTGTCGGTTTTAAATCCAATTCCGACAACTATTGGATTCTATGACAGGGGTGAATGCCTTTTTATATAATACTCCCTATTGCGGATTGCTATATATTGGCAAATTAAGCATTCTGCATTACCGAAAAAGTTTTCGGAAAAGAAGAATTTTATTATATTATATATTGCTCAATAAATCAACAGTAATCAATCAACTAATTAAAAAACATACCTGCCTTCTCGTCAGAGATTACTAGATACGAAACTCTCTCCCGCTTTCTCATTTCGGTCCTCGAGTATGCAGTGTTGCCTACTATTTTATGTGTGCGCTAGTTGGCAACACTACACAATCGAGGTCCATCTGACATTAGATATATAAACAATGAGGAGCCAAAAGCAAAAAACACAGCAAAACAATTTGGGAAAATCATTGAATCAAAAGTGAACATTTCAAAGTATGAAATAGTACAACCTAAGAAAATAGCTGCAGAAAATATATGTAGAAGATGATATTCTTTTACGCTTTTGAGTGGCTTACAGGGATTAAAAAACGCTTACACGATATTTTGTATTATTTTCAAATATTTATTTTAATTATAATTATTTTTATTTGAAATCATACTATTTCAATTTCCATATTCTATTTCATTACGAAATATATGTACATCATTAAGGACTTTACCTTATTTTAAGATAACTTGGAAGTTTTAACTTTATATTATGAATTATTTATTACTTCATATATTTTATCTTAAATATATGTATCTTGTCTCATTTTATACGATCCGAGCAAGAAAAATTCAAACATTAATTCGATAGCGCCTTTTTGCATACCTCTTGGTCTGTGGAAATTGCAAAATTCCTAAGACTCTACTCAAAATGTCTATATTTTGTTTTCACCATACTGGCATCATTGGAAAATGTTATAAAAAATTACCACGAAGTTTAGTATCTACTCATCTTTGGTGCCAACAACGTGCAAGGCGATCGCTTGTTGCGCAGCGAATAATATATGCATGTATGTACGTAACATTTTTCCTTATGTACATTCATATTCAGCCCAATTCTAAATATCCGGACGGATTTCTTTCCGAATAAAAATATCCGCCAATTCTCTTTCACTAGTGAATAGAAAAATTGGAGAAGAGGAATTTCGAATTTTCGAAATCAGCTGTGCTGCCATTTAACGCTTGATTTTGGTACAACTTTTTGTGCAAAATATTAAAATTGCTGATAAAAAGTTGTTAAATTAGATAAATTAAGAATAAAAATCCATAGTATTGCCTTTCGAATGGTAGCATGTGTATAAACGATGGGATTGTAACAGATGTCTAAAACAAGAAGGTTGTGTGATGATACAAGCCCACTTTAGTTGCCGGAATCGTTGTAAGAGCTAACAAAACTCTTTTTAGTGAATTTTATTGATTCAATTGTTTTGCAGATGTATTTAAAACTATTGGATAAATAAAGCCGCATACAAATATTTGTTGGACATTTCAACATGAGAAGATGGTGCCTTTGTCGATTCCACAATACGTTCTACTGGTGGGTCCGGCCGAATTTACCTCCTCCTCATTTTGACAACATCCTTCAAGGATGCTTATTAAAGTGTCTATTTGCAGATTATTTATACTTTTCGCCCTACAAATCCAAAAACAATACGATATGTGTAGAAGTCGTCTTTAATTATTAAAAGTTAAATTTTCTTACATTTTGTTCAGCGTTCATTGTAAATTGGGGACCTTCTTCGTGCATTTACGTTCTTTGGTATTACATATGTGCTAAGTCCCCATGACAAGAAGAAGTTAGTTAAAAACGAAAAAATATGTGGATTCATACAACCTAGGGAATTGAAATATTGCACTGTCCAAAGAACGTAAATGTACAAAGACGGTCCAACAGCGAATGCGATAGAAACTGTCAAATCGATGGTAATTCACCACGGTACCTACATAAAAATAACTTAAATTTACCGTGTTCTAATTAAATATTTACACAAAAAACTGTAGTTGGAGTTAGGAAAACGCTTAAATGTTTATTTTGCTTAAAAATAAAATTGCGAGTAGCTTTAAAACTCGCGATTTAAACTCACATTTCCCCAGTGGTGAATTACCTACCCTTGAATTGATGGTTTAATGTTTCACACTATTCGTTGCGTTGGACCTTATTTGTGTTTTACGTTCTTTGACTGTCACTGTTTTACGTTCTTTGCTGTCACAATGTTTTCAGCGATTTATAGTTTCCTTGAA
The DNA here is from genome assembly GCA_951509765.1 of Sphenella marginata. NCBI lineage: Eukaryota > Metazoa > Arthropoda > Insecta > Diptera > Tephritidae > Sphenella > Sphenella marginata. Next base: position 45,890,659 of record OX608081.1, on the reverse strand, counting down.
AGTACGTCATCTAGCGTAATATCCAGGGCTGTCATGGAATCCAAGTCGGTTTTGCATTTTATCGGAATTGCAAATCAATATTGATTTCATTTGGTGTCATGAAACCGTGTCGGTTTTGTTATTTTCGAATGTAAACCAAACCGATGTTCGAATCAGCTGTTTTGTGTGGATCGCAAATTTTATTTTCGCTTTTTTGACAAAAATAAATAATATTAATATTTATTTTAATTTAAAACCATCATTTATTTACTCACATTTTTATAACAATTACAACCAGCTGCTTGGTTTGTTTCCGATAGCAAAACCGATATTATCGGTTTCTGTGACACCTAAATCCTACATAATTCCGATTCGAACATGGAACTGATAACATTGGATTTCATGACACCAAAGCAATTTTTCTGTCGGTTTTAAATCCAATTCCGACAACTATTGGATTCCATGACAGGGGTGATTGTGTTTACAAGATAATTAAGTGTTGATCTATGTGTCAGGTTGTTGTTGTTGTTGTTAGCAGTGCTTTGCCCTGCCCAAAGGGCCAGTACACTCTTAGTTGTCATTAGGCTCTTCTAACGGAAGTCCAAGGCAGTTTCGACAGGGTTGCACCAGAGTGATAAAGGTGTTAGAAGAGTGTGTTCAGAAGAACAGGAAAATAGATGTGTCAAGTGTTTAGCTCTAGCTTACCGATCCCTGCTCCACCTATCGGAGATTTTTTTCGTCCACATTGCATTGTTTCGGAGTTCGGAACCATGTTACAAGTTTCAAGTTCAACGGGAAGCTCCATAAATAGTCCACGCAAGATTTCGAAGTTCGTATGGAAATGAGCGGACACACAAGAAACGGACTAAATCTAAAGGAATTAAAAAGATACTGCCACTGCTAAAAATGTTCGCCTTATATTAATAAAAAATTACGTAATTAATGTGAATAGTTTCAAATGTAGGCTCAAAAAAGGAGAATTCAGTGAGCTGTTTTAGTCACTAACAAAGTAATTTCGTTGTCAATTTTAATTTTCAGACAATTTGGTATTCAGTAAGCTGTCTATCTCTAGAAATCAGTAATTTGTCACCACCTGATTGCAGGCAGATCACAAGCAGACAAACAACTTTAAGAAAAATAATTTTTAAGTTTAGAACCATTTATTATGTTCATTTCCATAGAGAGAGTTGAGTGTAGACGTGTTTCTTTATCGCTTCTAATTGAGCCTAATCTTTGTTATTTTTACCTGATATTAGCTTGATTTAACTATGTACTTGAAACCTGATAACAGTGACTTAGTGCAGTTTAATTATAAATATTAAAGTGTGGGACTATTATTTCGTAATTTATGTATATAAATTTCGGAGTGTATATCAGTCTGTGTGTTGCTGCTTGCAAATCATTGTGCGCTCACACTTTTGTGTTTATTGTTTTGTGCGCTCATTCTGCTTTGCTCATTGCAGTCTGGCTGCACATTCTTTAGTTAAAATTTTGCAGAGCTCCAGATTAACTCTTTTCTGCTGTGTGACTACTGTCATCACAACATCTTTTGCTAACAGTTTTTCTGTGTTTTTAATATTGTAAAGTGGTGACTTTTTTGTTTAAAATTCGAATCGGTGTATCAGTTTGTGTGTCGCTGTTTACTGTTTTGCAAATAATTGTGCGTTTTCCCTTCTGTGTTTAATGCTTTTCATTTATTATAATTAAACATTAGTACAATAAGACCTAATGGCAGTCTTTTTTAGTACAACCATTATCACATAAAGCTATTGTAACAATATCTATGTATATATGTAAACAAGGGCAATTACATTCGAACTTCGAAGTTAATATTAAAAGTACCTGGGTGACCGAGACTTGCTCGGTAATTTTCGAATTTGCCGCATAATCTTACTTACCAAGAGCATAAATTTCCAAAATATCGAACACTAACCACAAAAAGTCACTTAACATACATTGGCGACACCTGTTGTGTATTAAATATTCTGGTTGGTATACGCCCTAAAATACCTTTCATTTGATGCCCATATTGTCATATATTTAAAAAAAAATCGGAAAGGTGGCAACCCTCTAAGTTTCCATTAGTGGCAAAATTCAGGTAGAAAATCTAAGAAGGAAGCATACTATCCACCTACCAAATTTCATCGAAATCGGTTTAGCCTTTCCCTAGATAGTGATCTATATCTGAAGGAATAAATAAAATGCGTTCAGGTGGCAACCCTAGGTGGCAATACTATGCGAAAATACTTTGGTTGGTATACGGCCTAAAATACCTTTAATTTGGTACCCATATTGCCATACATTGGCAAATATTTAAAAAAAAAATTGGAAAGGTGGCAACCCTCTAAGCTTCCATTAGTGGCACCATTCAAGTAGAAAATCTAAGAAGGAAGTATACTATCCATCTACCAAATTTTTTCGAAATCGGTTTAGCCTTTCCCGAGATAGTGGTCGATATCTGAAGGAATAAATAAAATGCGTTCAGGTGGCAACCCTAGGTGGCAATACTATGCGAAAATATTTTGGTTGGTATACGGCCTAAAATACCTTTCATTTGATACCCATATTGCCAAATATTGCTTAACATTTTAAAAAAATTTATATAGGTGGCAACCCTAAGGACCACCCCAAGTGGCAACACCAAAGTAGAAAATCTTAAAACAAAGCATAGTACATGTGTACCAAATTTTATTAAAATCGGTGAAGTCGTTCGGGAGATAGTAGTGGATATACAAATATACAAATATACAAGAATAAGTCGTTTAAAGTTATAAGATAAGTAGCGCATAATACAATATTCTTCATGGAAAACTTGTTTAAAGTATATCACACATCAAAATATAAGATAATAAATAGCAAAAATATAACAGCAAAACAAGATAAAAACTAATCAAGGGTTTAATAGGTGGCCAATTTAAGCAATTTACGTTGAAAAGTATTGGTAGATAATTTTTCTGTAGTTCCTTTCGTTTATGCAGATTCTAATGTTAGCAGTTATGGAGTTCCATGTTCGTATGGTATTTACAAAAAACAGTCTTGTTGATGCCACAAAATTGAAATTTGGCACTATTAAGTCATTCACGCGACTAGATCTAGTAAAAATAAGCTTTTCATAAAGATAAGGGGGCGTTTTTGTGGCAATAAGTTGTACGAGGAAAAGTAAGCAGGTATTTCACAGCCAAGAAGTTGGGTTTTCCAAGCAGAAATGTGGTCAAATTTACTTAGGCCATACACATAACACGTTGTATGGTTATAAACAACATCAATTTTATGATTGGAACAAGAGTCTAATTTATTATATACCAACTCAGAGTAAGTTATTATGGGCAACAATAGTTGAATTGCAAGTTCCTTACGAATGACAACTGGCGTGAACATAGACGATTGTCTTAGATTTCGAAGTGTACAATACACTCTGCCTACTGTGGCACCCTGCTCAAGGTTAAGTAGTCTGGCAACCCACCTCACGAACGAATATAACAATAGGAATCAGAAAGCGCAAGGCAAATGCACTTAACGGCATACAAATTCCACAGAGTCTTTTAATTCGATCAAAGCGAACAACACGCGCCGGTACAAGCAAAAGAATATTCTAATTTGATTCAACCTAAAAATTGCATATTTTCATTAGTTTAAAGTTTTTGTAATTTAAGTACATATTTAATAAATGATATTTATAAAATATACGGTTTGACTATAATGACCCCACATTGGTGACCCCGAGAAAAACGGTGGACCGTGTCAAACCTCGCGCCGAAAATTACAATTACGCTTAATTTAGTAGCAAATCAAAATCAAATCAAACTAAAAAGCGGTCACAATCGGTATATAACAAATAGTTGCTATAAGTACGCGATTTAGCCAATTCAACATCGACATAACGTGAATCGAGTACAGTACAGGCATCACGCCACCAAAAATTCTTTTTCCGCTACCAAACTTGCCGACAATAACGGCGCTTAAAGAAACGAGAAAACGATGGCCAACAACAATAATCTAAACGACTATCAGTTAGGCGGCGATGAGCCTGCTCATCCGAAAACGCAAGCGCTAACGCCGACGCAGGCGCAGGCACCGACAGCGGCATACCGCAAATCAATGCAGTTTTTGGAAAACTACCGTTTCCCAAACTTAACTCCAAGTACAATATCGAATCATGGTTCATAAAAGTAGACGCATGGTTCGAATTGCACGGTTTCGGCATTCGCAAAGAGAAGGATAAATACACCGCCATCATCGCTCATGCCGACAACTATATTCTCGACCAAGTTTTTGACTTGGTTCGTAATCCTCCAAACACAGCACCGTATACTACGCTAAAAAGGTCATCATCGAAAAAATCAGCGACTCAGCCATGGCACGTCTGGATAAACTCACAGGTATACAGTTAGGCGATGGCGAACCGAGCCACTTGCTTAGCCAGATGCAGCGCACAAACGCCACGAATGATGAATCCGTAATAAAGCAATACTGGCTTAAACAGTTACCCGTAAATGCAGAAGCCCGTGTGATTTTCCAACCAAAAAAGTCGACAAACCAAAAAACTGAAGGCCGCCGTAACGATGACGCTCGACACTTCCGGCAGTAAAACACCATCGAGCAACCAATCAATACAATGAGAAACTTGAGGTAAAGTTTTCCGAATTCACAAAATCTAAACGTTTTTTCATCCTAGATAAGATCTCAAAACAACATTTTTTAATCGACACGGGAGCTGAGGTGTCCGTAATTCCAACTACGCGAGGCTGCCGTTTGTCAAATAAAGAGGGCAAACCACTTTACGCTGCAAATGGTACCGTCATCAAAACGTACGGTGTTACGCGCGTCACACTCGACTTCGCTCTCCAAAGGAGATTCACGTGGAATTTCATTATTGCCGATACTGAATACGCAATCATTGGCGTTGACTTTTTACGCCATTTTAACTTAATAATCGATATCAGCAATATGACGCTTATAGACAAAACACAGTATCGATCGGGTATCTGTAGCTTCGAAAAGTCGACGAATATCAATCCAGAAGGTGACCACAGCGAGGTAGACAAGCTGCTCAGCGAATTCAGCAAAATAACTGATCCGAACGCTATAGCCCCGTCGCCTATGGAGGCTGGGGTAACACACTGCATAGAAACTAAAGGTCCTCCTGTGTTTGCCCGACCTAGACGCCTCACACCAGAAAAGCTCAAAGCAGTCAAAGAGGAGTTTGAGTATCTCACTCGACTAGGTATTTGCCGTCCTTCGAAAAGCTCGTACGCTTCTGCGTTGCACCTGGTAAGGAAAGCTAATGGGGAGTGGCATCCATGCGGTGATTACCGCGCATTGAATGCACAAATGGTACCGGATCGATATCCGCTACCGCACATACAAGACAGCACACACTTTCTCCACAAAAAAGACATATTCAGCAAAATCGACCTCAACCGAGCTTACCACCCATCGAGCCCAGCGATATCCACAAAACGGCAATTACCACACCGTTTGGGTTATATGAATTTACGCACATGACGTTTGGCTTATGCAACGCCGCACAAACCTTTCAAAGGTTTATGCACGCAGTTTTCCGAGGCCTCAATTTCGTGTTTGTGTATATGCGTAGCCTCCGAAGGCATCAAACAACACAAGCAGCATTTGAGGCAGGTGTTCGAACGCCTCCAACAATACCATCTTACGATAAACCTCTCAAAATGTAAATTTGCACAAACAAAAATTGAGTTCCTCGGTCATGTGGTCACAGCACACGGCATTAAACCACTGACCGACAAAGTGCAGGCTATCAACAACTTCCCCTTGCCCGAAACCGCCAAACAGTTGCGTCGGTTTCTGGCGATGATTTTTATCGTCGTTTTTTGCCAAATGCCGTACATCATCAAATTCCGTTGGTAAAACTTATCCCAGGCAACAAGAATAATGACACGACTCGCATAGCATGGACCGAAGATTCAATTAACCACTTCAACAAGTGCAAGCAGGCGCTGGCAAATGCAACGCTGCTCGTCCACCCAGCACCTAACGCACAAATATCGCTCAGCACTGATGCAAGTGACATAGCCGTCGGCGCTGCCTTACACCAAGTTATCGACAGCGAGCTTCAACCTCTAGCATTCTTTAGCCTCAAACTCACGGACACACAAAAAAGGTACAGCACCTACTACCGCGACCTGCTCGCTGTTTACCTCGCCATCAAAGATTTTCGAGGCATGCTTGAAGGAAGATCATTCGACCACAAGCCGCTAATATATGCCTTTAAGCAAAAGCACGATAAGGCGTCACTACGACAACTCCGACAGCTGGACTTCATCAGCCAATTTACAACCAACATTGTGCACATCGCTGGCGTAGAAAACACCACAGCTGATACACTTTCGCGCATCGAGGCGCTAGAATCCACCGTCATCGACTACGACCGAATCGCCGAAGACCAAACAGGTTGCCCGGACCTGAAAAACTTATCGAAGGCGGGACTTCTCTGCAGTTAAAACAAATTCGTATACCCAATACGAATCGTACAATCTACTGTGATGTTTCAACACCGGAAGTCCGCCCATTTATACCGCAGTCGCATCGGAAAAGAATCATACACAAACTGCATGGCATCGCACATGGTGGTGCAAGGGCAACCACCAAGCTCATTAAGTCTCGTTTCGCATGGCCGAACATGGGTTCAAGCATCGCTAAAGAGGTACAACACTGTGTAAGCTGCCAAAAAGCTAAGGTCAGCAGACATGTGCGCGCGCCACTACAACAATTCGTATTGCCATCATGCAGATTCGAACACATAAACATCGACTTAATCGGACCACTGCCACCATCGAATGAATATCAATACTGCCTTACAATCATCGATCGATACACGCGCTGGCCAGAAGCAGTGCCATTGTGAGACACATCAGCAGAAACAGTCGCAAAAGAGCTACTTTCGGTTTGGTTCGCAAGGTTCGGTGTACCAGCACGCATAACAACTGATCAGGGAAGACAGTTCGAATCGCGACTCTTCAACGAACTGTCACGCATGCTGGGCATTACACATTTGCGCACCACAGCATACCACCCACAGGCAAATGGTATCATCGAGCGCTGGCACCCCACTCTGAAAACAGCGATAACTTGCCACGAACGTCAAGATTGGGCAAACTGTTTGCCATTGATCTTACTAGGACTACGAACATCATTCAAACCCGATATCGAAGCAACAGCCGCGCAACTAGTTTATAGTACCACATTAAGGTTACCAGGACAGTTTTTCAGCGAAAGCAATGTTTCTCGTCCTCAATCCGAATTCGTCAATGAACTCACCGAAGCAATGCAAAAAGTTCGCCCTACGCAAACAGCAAGCCACGATTCATCAAAAACATTCGTATTTTAGAGGCTTGCAGACTCCACGCATGTGTTTGTACGCAACGACAAAGTGAAGCCAGCGTTTCAACCTATGTACATATGACGGTCCATACCTTGTTGTAGCTAGGCAACCGAAACATTTTACGTTAAAAATCAACCGCAACAATGTCAATGTAACCGTAGACCGGTTAAAGCCAGCATTCATCGAATCCGAACAACAACCATCATCATCAGTAGAGCATACGCAGCCATATGAGCAAGCAACTACACCTTCGGCGCAAGAACATTCAGCTCCATCATTACCTATTACATCGCCAGCAGAGCAAACGACTTCGCCGAAGCCACAAACAAATCGCGTTGGGCGCAGGATTAGACTCCCCGTCCGCTTCCGGAAGTAAAAGTCTGGGGGGAGCAATGTGGCACCCGGCTCAAGGTTAAGTAGTCTGGCAACCCACCTCACGAACGAACATAACAAAAGGAATCAGAAAGCGCAAGGCAAATGCACTTAACGGCATACAAATTCAGTCTTTTAATTCGATCAAAGCGAACAACACGCGCCGGTACAAGCAAAAGAATATTCTAATTTGATTCAACCTAAAAATTGCATATTTTCATTAGTTTAAAGTTTTTGTAATTTAAGTACATATTTAATAAATGATATTTATAAAATATACGGTTTGACTATAATGACCCCACACTACCATGAAATTAATGTGATCAACACAAGTAAGACTAGAGTTCACCATGAATCCAAGGTTCTTAACTTTATTAACAATATTAGTCTTACTGTTATCAATATGTACTTGTGGAAGATTGCCAATAACAACCTTTTTTCTAGAGATCGGTAACACAGAAGACTTACTTGCATTTAGACAAAGACCAGTCTTGTCAGCCCACTGCGACACTTTCAGTAAATCTGAATTTAGTTTGGAGAAAAGGTCATTGGTTTTATCAAAATTATCAGAGATGTACATTTGCACATCATCAGCATAGGCATGCATTTTAACGAAATCGCATTGTTTGAAAATATCATTTAGAAACAGGCTGAATAACAAGGGTCCCAGGATGGAACCCTGTGGAACTCCCAATGTTAAGAGCTTTGACTGCGATGCTTCATAGCCTTAGTGCTTTCTCGATGGCATCTGCCGGTCAGATAGCTGTTCATAACCATCCGCATTTTCGCTAAAACCAAAGTATTTTTCGAGTTTCTTACAAAGTAGGGGGTGATTAACGGAGTCAAAGGCTTTCGAGAAAACTAATAGACAGAGCAACGTAAGCTGATTTCTATCAAAGGGCACCCGTATATCATCTAATATCTTTAATAGCGCAGTTGAACAACTGTGCTTGGCTCTAAATCCAGATTGCAAGGGCGACAGTAAATTATTATATTGAATATGTAGTGCAATTTGCTCCGCGAGTAATCTCTCAAAAACCTTTGACAGCGCAGGTAAAATACTTATCGGGCGAAAATAACTAGGTGAGCTTGCAGGGCGTTTTTTAGGCACAGGCTTTACAATGGCATCCTTCCACAAATCAGGGAAGCATGACGTTGTAATGCAGTGATTATTAACGTGGGTAAGGCAACTTAATACATACGGTAAAATGATTTTAACGAACTTTAATGAAATTCCGTCTTCACCCACTGCGTTGGATCTTTTTTTAAAAATACATCTTGCAACATCATTCTCAGACATGGTTGAAAACTCAAAAGAAGTGCGCGAGTACTGCGCAGTTGAACAAGCCGTTATATGATCGATTGGTGCACGACTTTTTGGACTTCTAATGAAAGCATCATTTAGTTTACAATCAGCTTTTTCCTTACCATTTACACGCAAATTTTTCAAATTACGCCACAATGTATTACAAGGGAGTGATGGATTGAGCTTGGACCTAAATATTCAGGTTTTTGTTCTCGAACAATTTTGGTGGCTGTGTTTCTGGCAATTTTAACCGTCCGTTGTGTGAAGGTTTTTTATACTTTCGTTGTGTGAAGTGGCCTGGCCAGGCCACCTATGAGAAAACGTGCTTTGCGTATTGGGTGGTGTGAAAATTATGTCTAAAATCAATTTCAAGTGTGATGGAGATTGAAAAAAAGTAATTGTTAGGCTTCAAAAAAATTTATTATTCAAGTTTCATTCTTTTTCTTATTGTTTTTACAAGTTTAATGAAAAAATTCACTCATAAAAAACATTTAAATAACAGAATTATAAAAAATGTGCATGCAGTCAACTTTCATTCTTTTTCTTATAGTTTTTTACAAGTTATATTGAAAAATTCATTTATAAAAAAATAAATAAAAATAAATAATATAGAATTATTAAAAATGTTCATGTAGTTGACGTAGTTTCTGCAGCTAGACAGACGTTGCAAGTGTAGGTTTTGGTGTCTACACCGTGGCTTAAGCACATTGGATCCTTGCAAATATTGCAGATAAATCGAGTTTTTCTTTTAAAATGATCAAGTTTGATACATAGCTTGCACAATGGCCGGTACTGTGAGCTTCCGGGTTTTGGTGCAGTTCTTGGTGTTGGGGCCGTCGAAGTTGAAGGTGGATCCTGTGAAGATGTAAAAATATAAATTATGTATTTCACTACGAACTTGCATTTTTATACCTAGTAGTGCTTCGCACACAAGGTATATTAACTTCATTCGCCTAACGGTAGTATGTAACGGCATAAACGAATCGAGATAGATATTGACTTATGTATATCATAATATATGTTCAGGAGAAAAAGAGAAATTGCTTGAGCCATGTCCGTCCGTCCGTCCGTCCGTCCGTCTGTGAACACGATAACTTGAGTAAATCTTGAGATATCTCAATGAAATTTTGTATGCAGGTTCTTTTTCACTTATCTCGGAGCGCTATTGAAAACAGGCAAAATCGGTTAAAAGCCACGCCCACTTTCTATATAAATAATATTTTCGAAAATACAAAAACAGTGATTATTCAGTACATAATACACGTATAAGGATAATATTTGGTGTGCACTTTAGCGTTAAGGCAACAAATACATTTTTGAATAAATTTGTAAAAAGGGGCGTGGTATCGCCCACTTTTGATTAAGTCAAATTTGGAAATATTATTAATCATAAAATTCAGCACACATATTTATATTAATACAGGCAATATTCCGAAAGAAAATTAGCGAAATCGGGTTAGGTCCACGCCCAATTTCATACGAAAGATTTTGAAAAGGATTATAGATATATTGAATATGCAATAACTTTGCTTAAACTAGCTGTATATCATTTCTATTTCACCCCTAAAGTGTTCATGGGCAAAGAAAGTCGAATGCACAAAATTTTTGGAAAATGGGCGTGGCCCCTCCCCTTTATTGTGGATTGTTCCAACAAACTTTCCATGCCAAAACTCCGGTAAAATCTGATTTATTAAAACGATATTTGGAGAAAGTGTTCAACATATAAAGCTAACTCTTTGCTGTAAAAATAAACAAAATTGGTTAACGGACACGCCCACTTTTTGAACACAGTTCTGAAAAATTTCTTTGTAAAATTAAAATCGCGATATTTCCATAACCGTATAAATTATGTGAAAAAATCAAGACACAAATTTTTTATTTCTGTATTTTAAGTATTTCAGTTTATTAATTACGTGTTCACAGTAATAAGCGCGGCAGAGACTGACCCACCGCAAACTTGTTTTTCTGCTTATATGCTTAAAGAAGAAGTATATAAAAAAAAGGCAATTGACTATATGAAAATGAATACTATCTTTTTATGAAACTGAAGAAGCTGCTGCTGAATATGCCGCCCTCCTTGAAATGTACTTCGGTATTTTCAATATTATTTTCGATAGCCCGCTTGTAAACTCCGGTTTGTGTTTTTATTTCGGCAACGCGATGAACTCCATCCCGTCCAGGAATTGTTGATAGGATCCTACCTAGGGACCACTTGTAGGGTGGCAGATTTTCCTCTTAAAGTAGTACAAGTGTGTTCGGTTGTAAGGTAGGAACTGTGGAAGTCCACTTGTAGCGCTGTTGTAGTGTATTTAAGTAGTCTCTTGACCATCTGCGCCAAAACACTTGCTGTAGCTGTTGCAGTCGTCGGGGGGGATCAGCTGAGAGTGGAGTTAGTGGGCGCGAGTTTAAAATCGCCTCAATTTGCGCAGTGATTGTTGCCAGCTCTTCGAACGACAGAGTGGCATTTGCCACTACTCTTACCAAATGATGCTTTGCCTGTTTAACCGCAGCCTCCCACAAGCCGCCAAAGTGGGGTGATTTCGGTGGGGTTGTGCTCCATGTTATTCGATTTTTTTGGCATAACTTTTGTATTTCCTCTTGATGGGCTTCACTTAGAAACAGGGGATGCAGCTCAGCGAGCTCATTTTTCGATCCGACGAAATTTGTAGCATTGTCCGTGATGATGGTTTTGCACAGACCTCGTCGAGCAATAAATCTGCGTAATGCTGCAATAAACGCCGCGGTTGATAAATCGCTTACAGCCTCTATATGAACGGCCTTAGTACTGAAGCATACAAATATTGCTACATAAGCCTTTACTGGTGCTCTGCCACGGATATGCGTGTGTACTGGGATAGGCCCGCAAAAATCAATGCCTGTAGTAAAGAATGCGCGTCCAGGTTGGACTCTCTCCTTCGGAAGGTTGCCCATAAGAGGGTCTGTTTTGGTGGGTTTAGTGCGAAAACATCTTATGCATCGATGTACAGCAGTACGGCAAAGGTTTTTTCCATCAATGGGCCAATATCGTTGACGTATAATGCATAGCAGCGTTTGAGGGCCAGCATGAAGGTGCATTTTATGATACGAAGAAATTAAAATTTTTGTTAACAAAGAGTTTTTTGGTAATATTATTTGATGTTTAGAGCTATACTCGAGATTGCTGTGTTGAAGACGCCCACCAACTCGTATGAGTCCTTCTGAGCTTAAGAATGGGCTTAAACTCCCGGTTCGGCTGGTTTTTCCTACAGAAGTGTGCTTGGCTAACGAATTGTATTCCAGCGCAAGATGACTGCGTTGGGTATTGCGAAGTAAAGATGTAAGTCCATTGTCAAGCTCAAGACTGGTCAATGGACCTTTATGTCGATTTTCCGCTGACGTTCGAGCATTGTTTGCAAACCGTAAACAGTAGGCAATAATGCTTTCGAGCCGATGCAGAGACTCATAATGCTTTATAGCAGTTATAAGGTCACTGTATTCTGTTCTTGCTGATAGTAGCACAAGCTTGTTTGGTCGACGCTCAGGAACTTCGTCTAGCTGGTAGGCCTCGGGCTTCTCGTTGTGTCTTAGTTCCGCTGCGTGTAGGAATTCTGGACCGTCACTCCAAAGTGATGAGTTAACAAATTCTTCGGGCAGGATGCCGCGAGATATGATGTCTGCAGGATTTTGCTTGGTGTTGACGTAGCTCCACTCCTCTATGCGTGTAAGTTCTTGGATTTTCGCAACTCTGTTTGCGACGAAAGTTGTCCATGTATACGACGGTTTTGCTTTCCACGCTAACACAATTTTTGAGTCGGTGTAAAAAAATTTGTCTGTTATGGACATTGGCAAAATGTTTTGCAACCGTTCCACTAGCTCTGCCATAAGCAAAGCTGCTTGGAGCTCTAATTTAGCAATTGATGTCGATGATGCTGGTGCTACCCGCGATTTCGAGCATATCAACTTCACTATGGCCCTGTTATTGGGGCCGACACTACGCAAATAACAGCATGCACCATAGGCTGATTCACTGCTATCGGAGAACGAATGCAGTTGCACCGAATTGCTCTCTGTTGAAGACAGTATATGTCTGGGAATTTGCAACGAGTTTAGCTTTTCTAATTGCTGTACATAATTGTTCCATTGTCTAGCATGGGCTTCCGGTAGGGCTTGATCCCATGAAATTCGGAGTTTCCAAAGTTGTTGCATAAAAATCTTCCCCAGCACCACGATGGGCCCAATCAATCCGAGGGGGTCAAATATTTTTCCAAGATCCGACAGAACTGTTCGCTTGGTTATTTTTTCATACCGGGTAAAGGCAAAATTGTAGGTGAACGTATCGGCAGTAGGTTGCCAGATCAACCCTAATGTCTTCACAACATCATTGTCACCGATTCTCATAAATGGTTCCTTGTGGTCTTCTGGAATTACGTTAAGTAGCTCGGGGGTATTGGAGCAGTATTTGCGCAATTCGAACTGAGCTGAGCGAAGCAGTCGTTGGAGATCTGACAAGAGGGTTGCGGCTTGTGCTAAATTATTCGAGCCTGTCATTATATCATCGACGTACGTCTCTGACAATAGTTCTGCAGAAGCTGAGGGATATTTATCAATGCTGTCTTCAGCAAGTTTAGTGAGGCAACGCGTGGCTAAATATGGCGCTGCGGATGTCCCATATGTTACAGTGTTCAATTGATAAACCCCGAGAGTATCGAGAGGACTTTCCCTCCATAATATAAGCTGATATGGACGATCCAAGGGGTGGACTAAAATTTGCCTATACGTTTTACTTATATCGGTTGTGAATACGTACCGATATGATCGAAATCGTGTAATTACTGAAAATAGGTCTGCTTGAACGGTAGGGCCGGTCATTAAAATATCGTTGAGTGCCACATTGGAACTTGCTTTTGCCGAAGCGTCAAATACGACACGCAATTTCGTAGAAGAACTCTCCGCCTTCATGACGCAATGATGCGGAAGAAAGTAACAGCTGCTTGGCACAACGTCGGTGGCATCTCCAAGTCTACTCATGTGATCTAACGACTCATACTCTCGCATAACATGGGAGAATTCATCTCTTACAACAGGTTGTGTTGCTAATCTACGTTCCAATGAGGCAAAACGCCGTTTAGCTGCTACAAACGAATTCCCTAATGAGTTCAGTGGCTCGCGGAATGGCAGTCGCACGACAAACCTACCGGTCTGCGTTCGTATCACTGTTGAAGAAAAATGGGACTCACAAAGGCTCTCTTCAGCTGTAAAAGCTTTAGCATCACTGGTGTGTGCCTCGATTTCCCAAAATTGGCGAATCAATTTTTCCAACAAGGCCACGGATGGCGAAGAAACCTTACTGCACTGGAAACTTTGCTGTGTTGCTGTGGAAAGTCTTCCAGTGACTATCCAACCCAGCTTCGTGTTTTGAAGGAGTGGTAAATCATCAGCCAACCGAATCTTCTCGTTGATTAATAAATCATGATATAATTCAGCACCTAATAGCACGTCGAATTTTCGGGACTTATAAAATGAAGGATCAGCTAAGTGCAAGTCGGCTGGTATATTCCATTGGGTTATATCAAAATGAAATTCAGGATGATATCCTCGAATACGTGGTAATATTAAGAAGGTAAGTTCAGCTGAGTAAGTCGAGTTGCTTGACCTTAATGATGTGGTGATAGAATGGCGAGCTGTGGTGTTGTTTTCACCAATGCCGCATATTTCAACGTCAGTTAGTTGGCGCTTTATGCCTAACTGGACTGCGAGCCGCTCTGACACAAAATTCAGCTGAGATCCAGAGTCTAGTAACGCTCTACAACTTACTGGAACCCCCCACTTATTTACCATATGAATTAGCGTAGTGGCAAGAAGTACAGTGAATTTGGGAGTATGTGCGCCCACTGGGAAACTACTATTTATTGAAATTGGTTGCACAGTGAATTTATTTGTTGTTGCTGTATTAGTACATAATTTATTTGCAGTGAATGCAGTATTGGTGGGAGCGACAGCCGTTACAGCCCTTTCCGCTGCCTTATTTGAAGCTAATTGTCAATCAGTTTTAGATATGCTGCTCTGAGCAGACTCGTTAGCAACTTGTGCATTTACCGACAAGCTGTTGTCGTGGAGTAGAGTGTGATGTTTGTTTTTGCAGGTTCTGCATTTTTCGGAGTCACAGTTTAAGTGTGTGTGACCGGTTTTAAAGCAGTTATTGCATAGTTTTCGCTGATAAATAGCATCAATCCGCTGTTTAGGGCTCAGAGCCAAAAATTTTCGGCACCGATAAATAATATGGTTCGCGCCATTGCAAAATGTGCATTCGCGTTGGAACCTTATCTGCCCTGCAGCGGCAAAGGACGATCGCGGCTGCGTTGAGCGAGGTTGGGCCTTGTTAACATTTTGTGTTGGGTGCAAAGGTACCTTTGGCTGCTGAACTGAAGACCTTTCTTCCAAATGATTGCAACGTTTTTCGAGAAATTTGAACAGCTCCTCTAGGGTAGGCATCCGGTCAGTTGGACACTCGTCGTTCCATTTTTCAAGAGTAGTGTTATCAAGCTTCAGCAACACTATCTCGATAACCAAGTCGTCCCACTGTACTACTGGTCTCCCCAAGGAGGTTAAAGCTCTCAAATGTATACTCACCGAATCGACTAAGTCTCTTAAAGCACTTGAACCAACCTTTGCCGCGATTGAGGGTATGTTAAAAAGTTGTCGTATATGCTCTCGAACGATGATATTTTTGCGCTGATATCGCTCCACAAGTAGCTTAAGAGCAACGCTGTAGTTTTCAGCAGTGACTTCCAACGATTGTATTCGTCGAAGGGCGCTATCTCGTAACGAAGACCGTAAGTAGTGGAACCGGGTGACGTCATCAAGAGCAGCATTGCGATGTACCAGAGCGGAAAAGGTTTCGTAATATGGCATCCAATTAGTGTAGTCTCCTGAAAACGTGGGCACAGGTATTTCTGGCAGCTTGAGTGACTTACCACGGAATGTTTCCTTCTGATCCTCTCCTCCAGTTGAACCTTTAGTTTTGAGTTTGGCGTTACTTATAGCGGTCAAAATCATTGGTCGAAATGAAAACTAAAGCTCTTCATATACCGGACGAACAGCATCTGCATCACCTGTTTCGAGCTCCTCTAACTGCCCTTGAGTCGCTTGAAAATCTGCATAGTATTTATCAAGTGCTTTCAGTCTTGTTTCAAGTTCGTCTATAGGCGCACGGTCCAACTTACTGTCAGTGAATTCCTTAACGCGTTGTTGTTGCCCAACAACTGTGTCACGTTTTATTTTTAATTTTGCAATCTTTGCTTCAGTCATATCGGAGGTTATGATGAGACTGTGTTATAATGAGCCAGGGCCGCCTTATGCGTATTGCATTTATATATACTGCTTAGGTTTTTTTTGTATTTTAGTTTGTCCAAGATTTTCACGACGAATTTTTACAATATCTGGTAACATTTGGTACTTTTCGGCGCGTACAATTTGCTACGAGATTAGCAACGTGTTTACATTCGCGATTTACTATCTGTTAAAGAACGCCTCGCAGATTTGATAAATTACCGCCTTAGACAAACTTAAATCTCCAGGACCAGCGTGTCCTGTCACGGTCGCCAATGAAAAAATCAAGACACAAATTTTTTATTTCTGTATTTTAAGTATTTCAGTTTATTAATTACGTGTTCACAGTAATAAGCGCGGCAGAGACTGACCCACCGCAAACTTGTTTTTCTGCTTATATGCTTAAAGAAGAAGGTTATAAAAAAAGGCAATTGGAATTGAGCCGTTAGGTTAGTGGTCTGATATAGTGATGAACAATTATTATTAATTATGTATTATTGACTATATGAAAATGAATACTATCTTTTTATGAAACTGAAGAAGCCTCGCTGCTGCTGAACATTATGTAAATAAGATTTTACACACATAATAAGCTTTTTTAGCAAAACTGAACTGTAAAAAAATTTTGTGGATTTTGGTGAAGTAGGCGTGGCGCCGCCCACTTTTCAGCAAAAAAAGTCTGTTATTTTCAAGAGTGATTTCTTGCAATTTCAATAAGGTATTTCACTGAAAGTATACTGCCAAAAATTACGCAAATCGAATAACGAACAAGCAAGATTTACGGGCAAGTAGTTAACACCCTACTGCCTTTTTTATACCTAGTAGTGTTTCGCACACAAGGTATATTAACTTCATTCGCCTAACGGTAGTATGTAACGGCATAAACGAATCGAGATAGATGTTGAGTTATATATATCAAAATGTTCAGGAGGAAAAGAGAAATTGATTGAGCCATGTCCGTCCGTCCGTCTGTGGACACGATAACTTGAGTAAATCTTGAGATATCTCAATGAAATTTGGTATGCAGGTTCCTTTTCACTTATCTCGGAGCGCTCTTGAAAATAGGCAAAATCGGTTAAAAGCCACGCCCACTTTCTATACATATAATATTTTCGAAAATACAAAAAGAGTGATTATTCAGTACATAATACACCTATAAGGATAATATTTGGTGTGCACTTTAGCGTTAAGACAACAAATACATTTTTGAAGAAATTTCTAAAAAGGAGCGTGGTACCGCCCACTTTTGATTAAGTCAAATTTGGAAATATTATTAATCATAAATCAAAAACCACTCAAGATAGCAAAATGAAATTCAGCACACATATTTACAGTAATACCATCAATATTCCGAAAAAAATTAGCGAAATCGGGTAAGGTCCACGCCCAATTTTATACGAAAGATTTTGAAAAGGATCATAGATATATTGAATATGCAATAACTTTGCTTAAACTGGCTGTATATCATTTCTATTTTACCTCCAAAGTTTTCGTGGGCAAAGAAAGTCGAATGCACAAAATTTTTGGAAAATGGGCGTGGCCTCGCCCCTTTATTGTGGATTATTCCACAAGACTTTCCATGCCATAACTCCGGTAAAAATTAATTTATTGAAACGATATTTGGATAAATAGTTCAACATATAAAGCTTACTCTTTGCTGTAAAAATAAACGCAATTGGTTAACGGACACGCCCACTTTTCTACACAGTTCTGAAAAATTTCTTTGTAAAATTAAAATCGCGATATTTCCATAATTGTATTAGTTATATAAATAAGATTTTACACACATAATAGGCTTTTAAGGAAAAACTAAACTGTGAAAAAATGTTGTGGATTTTGTTGAAGTAGGCGTGGCGCCGCCCACTTTTCAGCAAAAAAGGTCTGTTATTTTCAAAAGCGATTGCTTGCAGTTTGAATTAGGTATTTCAGTGAAATTTAGTGAGATGCTTCCCAATAGTATGTAGTATACTCCTGCCAAAAATTACGCAAATCGAATAACAAACAAGCAAGATTTACGGGCAAGTAGTTAACACCCTATTGCCTTTTTTTTATTTTTTTTTTTTATTTTCATACCTTTCATGGACATGGGGAAAGCTATTTATATTTTGTTATTTATTAATCATTTAATTTACCACTGCCAACAGAAGTGTTTTTAATCGAAAAAAATCAGTTGCCTTTATAACAACTTTTCTGGTATTAAAATAGACCTGAGTAAATTGGGATACCAAAACAGATCACTACTAGGTATTTAATGTTCGGTTACACCCGAACTTAGACTTCCTTACTAGTTATATGTATACTTACATAAAATATATTGAATTTTTGCATTGCCCTTTTGATTGCTGTTTTGCCATATACCATGGGATTTGCTGCCCGTCTTTCCATATGGGGGATTGTTAATTGCTCTACCAATTCCAATATAAAATCCCTCCGCTGATCTGATTTCTTGCTTGGCCGCAAATGCTTGTATATTATATAAGAAGACAAGCCAACGACGTCAAGCATATTATAAAAAATTGGCAAATGGCCATCGGTTTGTTGCTCGTTTGCAACTGTATCCAGAAAGCATTTTGTCCATTGTATCAACACCAGACTTATTTTCATTATAGTCTCAGATAGCTGCAGGTTTGTATTTGTTTGACTCGTCTGTGAATTTCGTGTAATGTTGTGTCGACAATACTAGCACATATTTGTCTACTTTGGCAACGTAGGACAACATAGATACGTCTTCATCCAGGAAACCAAACAAAGTCTGATATAGAGGTCGAAATTTTTTATACCGCTTTGTCTTGGTGTTCAGCGGAGAGCATAGGGGAATAAATTTTCTATTTGCGCGCACTGTGCCCACGATAGCTAATCTTTTTTGCATAAGCGTTTTTGCCAATTCGAGGGATGTGAAAAAGTTATCTGTTCGACCGGAATAACGATACTTATCCACTAAATCCAGTACCACTCTTTTACCTTGGTTAATTTCTCGTTCTTCATTTGGCCGTTTTCCTGTGTAAATCTGTCCCTTTAGAGGGTAGTTTGTTTTGGAATCGCAGACCCACCAAATCTTTATTCCGTAGTTTGCCGGCTTAGACGGAATATACTGCGTGAACCTAGTTCGTCCACGGTAAGGGAATAGTTGCTCATCTACTGTTATTGCAGCGTTTGGAGTATATTCTTCTTGAAGATTGTGATTCATCATTGTCCAAATATCGTCAATAGGTGCGGATTTACTCAACAGCATACGTGCAGAACGAGTGTTAGCTCCATCAAAACGGATAAACCGCAGAAGCATTTTGAATCGATCTAATGACATTGTTGCGTTATAAATATCAAAATGCCGAGAATGCCACAGGTACTTTGCTTGCATGTTATTATAGTGAAAAACGCCAGAAAAGAGTAGTAGTCCAGACAAAGCATACATTTCCACATCATCTGTCGGCTTCCATTCCTTTGGCTTACATGTTGGGTTAGCCTCATTCCAGGCCTTGATCACTGCCCCTGCTTTCCGATTCGTCTCACGGACAATTATATCCACTATTTGTGGAGACATTATTTCACGAAAAATATTAAGTGGATTTGGCAGAAATCGATGAGCAGGTCCCACTGGTCTGGTGCTGCTACTGGTAAACCGGTTCCAATGCCGAGCTCTCGGTACTGGCGGTTGTTTTTTCCAGAATATATTGTCAATCTTACACTCGTAATATTGTTCTTTTTCACCTAGTAATTGTGGAATTACACTTAGGGAATTTGAGACACGGGGCTCCTGTTCAGCTACTTCATCCCATGCACTGAGCTCCTGTTCGACTACTTCATCCCATCCAGTTTCATCAATTTCTTCGCTTTCAGAAAATTCTTCTTCAACCTCAAGCTCATTGTCACAATCAGATACCTCGCCGTCATCAATAGGAACATAATCCACATCATCATCGTCGTCGGTGTCATACGGATCGTCTTCCTCATCCTCCGCTGCAATAAAGTTGCTCAGCACTTCCTCATGATGTTGCATTTGTTCACTTGATAGACGATGACCGCTCCTTCCGATAGCTAAGGGAGCCCTCTCAACTTCGTCTAAAAATTACATATTTCTGCGCCGGCACAATAAAACACTATATAAATACTTTGAATCACTCTTGTAAATATAAATTATCACTTACTGTTTTCCTTTCAAGCAAAATAACTGCAATAAAATCAACCATACACAATAAGAGTACGAACCTTTACTAAATGCAATCAAATTCAATTCGAACGTAACAGCAGGTCCCGTTTTTCGACTAAAACTAGTCAAACTCGAGAAAATTAGTTGGGAGCGAGAGAATAACTACACTTGCCAACTAAAACTTTAAATTTCTGAGAGTGACAGAGCTATATTTACTCTCTTATAAACTCTTATTAGTCAAAGAACTGAGTTTGGTACATAACAATATCAAAATTGCAGTGGTGGCCTGCGCAGGCAGCTTGCCACCGCTTGTGAAGTTTTTTTTGAAAAATGTATTTTTTTCAAAATCGGTTCGCTGCAAATGGCTATAAAACTCACTTTAGCTTAAGCTAACAAAACCCAAAGGTATATTGTCGCCGTTTTTTGATAACTTAACGAAAAAAAAAAGATATATACTTTTAAAAATCGAAGTGGCCTGTGTAGGCCACTTCACACAACGGAGGGTTGAACAAGCTCCAATAATATTCGGTCCTATACTTCTTCCATTCCCGGTATGCCTTGCTTCGCTTCATTATTGCTACAATTACATTACGGTTATACCATTCGCAGGATGGGGACTTGAATTTTGTGTTTGCTACACGTTCAGGAATATGCTTATTGAAAGCTTTTAGTATTTCGCCATTCAAGAAACTAAGCTTTTCGTTAGCAGTAACAAGATTCCAACATTGGCACCAGTCTACACCAGACAGATCAGTAGCCCGTTTCTGTAACTTTGCGTTAACTTAACGAATGAGTTTTTATCGCATGGCTCGTAACGAATTCGTTATGAAAAATGTTTCTGTATGAAAAAAATTCACCTTGCGATATGTTCGTGGTGTGTTATGTAAAAATGATAAAATGATAGCCCACAAGGCTTAGGTGCCAAATAGAACATTTGACTCACGCCAAGCAATTGTCTTAATAGCCTAGTAGTTGTGATGTTGCCCTAACCAGCGGGGGATTCCGAGTTCGAATCATGGCAAGTTTTTCTTTTTTTCATCTTTTTTTTTAAATATTTTTTTTTTGTTTTTATATTTTTCTAAGAACTAACTTTGAGTAAATATTAATAACATTAAAAATTTGCACACAATGCAATTATTTTGGATTCTACGCTTGTTATCACTGCTACTATAGGCTGCGTTAATTTTATCGATCGCCGTAACGAAAATACATATCTACTACGCTTATAGAAACACTGCTCAGCGATAACTACATAACAGGGTTGCACTTTGCGTTAAAAATCGTATCGATGGGATACAGAAACGGGCTACAGATCTTAGAGCATTATGATCAATAGAGCGGTAGTCTCTAAATGTATATAAAATGGTTGTATGACAACGATCAAAAGGAAGGTCAAAGGTGCAGAACAACAAGTCATGGTCTGAGATGAAAGAAATTTGGTCAAATTTTAGAATAGCCGAGGGGTAAACTCGGAGAACTGTTTTTGCAGTACCTTGTAGGCACACGCGTGTTGACAACATATAAGCCAGCACCAGATACCTCATCCAGCAAAGTAACCGTACGAATATCCCTAACGAGAAGATTCACATTGAAATCACAACAAACAATGAGACTATCACAATTCACCAGGTAAGACGATAAGGTAACAAAGTATGGGTCCAGAGTAATACTTCTAGGATGTACACACAGGAGATAAGACATCTAGCCGAATTATTGTACACTTCCGCCAACAAATACTCAGTGTTATTGCCTAAGCTTTCAGACATGCAGATTGGTCTAATGTGAACATTATTTCTGAAGTAAATCGCCACTCCTCCCCCTTTTCTGGTAATTATTTCATTTCTAAGCAGCGTATAATTATTTATATTAAAATGTGAATCTTCCAAACTTTCTACAAACCACGTTTCTGTTACGCATACAACATCAACCCCTGATGACTTAAACACATACCATCTTTTCAACATTTAAGCTCCTAGCATTAAAGTGCACAATTTTGAAACCTCTTGCCTGCTGGCACAAAACATTCAGCATAATCCGACTGTTAATAACCTGCCAATAGGTGGCATTTTGTAAAAACTTAAATTAAAGGAAACTATAGAGATAAAGAAAAACTTAAATGGGCCATCTTTACATAAAAAGAAAGAGCATGTTGGGATATCAGATATAAAGATCCACGCAATGTAAAAGTTGCAACGGGAGAACCAGCTCGTCTTAACCTTATCGCCTCAGTCCGACTACCTCAAGAGATATTACGTTCCCTTTTGTACACACGAAAGGCGCCCAGAGTTCTTTTGCGGTCGATTGTGAAATGTCGACTTGCTTGAATTTACATCCTTAGTAATCGACGGGTTTTTGAGAAGGAATCAAACGGATGTGATCTACACTGACTTTAGCAAAGCTTTCGATTTCGTGAATCATCAACTTCTTATTCATAAACTGGATTTACTCGGTTTTCCGGTTCATATTTTAGCATGGCTTAGAACAGGGCCGTGCGCAGGAATTGGCCTTGGGGGGGGGGGTTTAATTTAGATTTGCATTCACATACATTTTTCACTAAGATAAACATATTTGCTGAAACAGATACCTAGACCCATACATCATAAATTTAAATGTTCTTTGACTTTTCTGAAACTGCATACTCTGATACCTAAACCTATACCCAAGAAAACTTTTTTGGTTGTACACATTTTTCTGTATTTGATAGAGAATTGGTGATATGATGGCATATCCCAGCTAACTAAAAGTACAAAAAAAGACTGCTTTCGGACCATAAAACGCTCATATCTCAGAGCTTTACTCTCCAAAATGAGCTCCTTTCGGAGCCCAAATGGAGCGAAAAATCGCTCTACGCGGGAACTCCAACGGAGTCATAAAAAAGAGTCCGAAATGAGTCCGATTTCGATGAATTTGAAGCGTTTTTTGACTATTTTTAAATGAACTGCGGAGCCTTTTATTGGTGCTTTTCTGAACCTTTTTCGGAGCCTTTTATTCATCCATTCTGAGGGTTTTTGGACTCTTTTCGGAGCCTTTTATTGGTGTTTTTCTGAAGCTTATTTGGGGTCGTTTTTTATTTCTTTTGGGTCATAACTTCTTTGCCCAATTTTTCCCTTCTAACTATTCTGCCGTCACCAATTCTGACTTTCTAAATTATCCCTATGAGCTACATGGGAACAATTTAATTAATTGTCCAACTATATGCGCCAATGATGTTCTTATTTATCTGAAAACTTTGAAGGAATCTTTTAAATGCGGTCCTGATAGGATTCCTATTTGCTTCTTGAAGAAGTGTGCTAACAATATTTACCAATTTGTTCAACCTGTCACTAAAGTGTGGTGTTTTTCCAAAAGCATAGAAAGAGTCGTTTCTTCTACCGCTTCATAAAAGCGGAAGCAAGGCTTCTATAGAGAACTATCGTGGCATAGCAAAGCTTTCTGCCATCCCAAAAGTGTGTGAAGCTATTGTTACCAATCAGCTTACGAATCCTATCTCTACCTTGATTTCCGACTGTCAACACGGGTTCTGTAAGGGAAAGTCCACCGTTACAAACTTACTTGAATTTACTTTGATTTCAGCAAAGCTTTCGATAAAGTGTGTCACTCTTTACTTATTCATAAACTGGATCAGTTGGGTTTCCAGCCGGGTCTCAATCGCTAGATCTCTTCTTGCCTTAGCGACAGAGCACAAAAAGTAGTGTTTAAAAATTGTGAATCCGATGTTATTTATGTCTCCTCAGGAGTTCCTCAAGGAAGCCATCTTGGCCCGATTCTGTTCTTGTTGTTTATAAATGATATTTCTACAGTAATATAGTTTTCGAAAATTTTAATATATGCCGACGATGTAAAGCTTTGTCATTCGAAGAAGCTTCAATCAGATCTAAATACACTAGTTACTTGGTGCGATTTAAATTATATGCCGCTTAATCTAAAGAAATGTAAGTACATGGGTTTTTCGAGAGGAATATCACAGCCAGCTTCCTATACAATTAACAGTTATAGTCTTGAGCAAATGTATGATTTTGTTGACCTTGGGGTTACTATGGACTAAAAACTCGGTTTTAACTGCCACAATAACTTAACAGTCAATAAAGCTAGAGGCGTTCTAGCATTTGTTAAACGATTGTCTAAAGAATTTATGTAACTAACACTCTTTACTACATTAGTCAGACGGTTGTATAATTTGGAACCCACGTTACCAGGTCCTCGTGGATCGCTTAGAATCAGTTCAAAAACAATTTTTAATATTTGCCTTAAGAGATCTTCACTGGGATCCCTTGTATAATTTGCCATCGTATACGAGTCGCTTAAAACTAATTAATCTTCACAGTCTTTCTAGTCGGAGGGAACTGCTTGGAACTGTTTTCATGACTAAATTACTAAATGGTTCAATCGTAAGGCCGTTTCTTTTGAGCGAAGTGAACTTCAATGTACCTTCTCGTCCATCAAGACATTTTAAACCACTTATCTTGAAACAGTGTCGAACTAATTTTCAATTAAATGAGCCTTTTCGTTGTTTGTGTCAAGATTATAACTACGTTTGATATTTCAGACTCACTATGCAGCATAAAAAAGTCAATTCTTTCTATCCTAAATACATATCAACAATTTGCTTTCATATCCTTTGATTCCTATCTTCATTCTTTACAATAACTATTCGCTGTCAACTAATTATTTATTAATTGTGTCATCTATTTTTTATCTACCTTACTTAGCTGATGAGGTTTTCTCTGTAGCTGAGCAGTTTTAGATCTCGACGATTAACAAACCAAAGCCAGACTACTGATAAACGTCCATGAAAAATGCGATCTTTACCTTCTGTTAGGTGAAATAAAAAAAAAACCTCAGAAAATGTTTGAAAACATTCAAATATTTGAACGGTGTCGCTCATCTGCTCTCCAACGTTCATTTTCTCACAATTCTCTTTACGCCTACAACAAAAAGGGTCAGAAAACACTCGAAATCTTTCATTCATCAGTTCATTCGCTCTGTTAATTGAAACTGATCACTATTTTCATCAGTAAAATTAAAATAAAAAAATGCCCATACCCTACACAACTTTGTAATTTCGGAAAGCTCCAAGTGCAATTCAAAGTGCCGGACGTATCGTCGCTACCGACGAAGAAAGGCGCATTCAACAAATTGTCAACGAAAAAAGGCGCATTAAAAATAAGGACGCATTAAAAAATATTTTGACGAAAAAAGGTGCATTAAAAAATATTTTGACGAAGAAAGGCGCATTAAAAAATATTTTGACGAAGAAAGGCGCATTAAAAAATATTTAAAAAATATTTCGAGGAAGAAAGGCGCAGTGTATACATTTACAGTAAACTTCACAAGGGATTTGGTGCTGGATTGAAAAAAATTGGGCCAGCCCAAGTACCCATTATACGTATGTATTTTTATTTAGTATTTCGTTTTTTGAATAACTTATATTGCAGCTAGTCATCGAAGCGCGTCTTTCTTTCCTAAAAAATATTTTAAAGCGCCTTTCTTTCTTAAAAATTATTTAAAAGCGCCTTTCTTTCTTAAAAATTATTTTAATGCGTCTTTCTTTCTCAAGATATTTATAATGCGTCTTTCTTCAAACAAATAAAAGTTTGCGCCTTTCTTCGTCGACAAACAGCTTTGCGCCCTTTTTCGTCGATAGGAACGTTATGTATTGGCCAACCTTATTCTTTGCAACTTTCACCAATTTCTTCTTCCGTAAAATTATTTTAACTAATTTTGTCAAAAATTATGAGTCAAGATTCAATACGTTATTTATAAACTGTATTTTGAAAATTTTTGCAAAATTATTGCAACTTAGATTTGGCCATGTGGCGCGGACTCAATTGGAACCCAAATATAAATCTACCCCCTTACAGAAACCGGCTTCTTCTAATTAGTTTACCCAATCTGGAAAATCGAACAATTTTACTAGGAGTTGTTTCTTCATAAGCTGATTATTGGTGAAATTGACGTTTCTGAACTAGTAGGCAAACTAAATTTTGCTGTACCTTCTAGAAAGTTCAGACACTACGTCCCGTTTCATTTACCTCTTTGTCATTCAAACTTCGTCAAAAATAGTCCCCTGCTTATCTGGTTTTGCTGTATAAGCTTTGAACGTTCCATTGCCACTTTACTTAACGACATTATTGCATATCTAGCCAGATTTTGAAGGAAGACTGGAAACACGTCCTTCTTACTCCTATTTAATCTCTACGCAAAACTTTATACGAATTAATCGACCGAAAGGGAGACATGGCCTCTCCAACCACCCAGTGAATAATCAAGATTCTTGGGCATATCCTTTCGTGAATACATCGACCAAATGTCAGGGTGGATTGGAGGCTGGGCCTCTCCAACCATTCAATGTACAACCAGGATCTCCGAGCACAGCTTAAATGAATAATTCAACCGTTTTAGAAGATGGATTGCAGACACGGCCTCTCCAACCATCCAGAGAAAAATCAAAACTCCTGAGCATATCTTTGCATGAACACATCGACCGAATGGCAGGGTGGATTGGAGACTCGGCCTCTCCAACCACCCAATTTGTGGAATATGTGACTTAAGTTTATTTTGTTATGTTAAGATTAGTGTTGTTATATTTAGAATTTATAATAGTATGCTTTACATTTGCCATTAGTCGACCGCTTTGTTGTTAGTGTCGACTTAAAATAAAATAAAATAAAACAAAATATAGTTTTAAAAATAGAATTTACATTACAAAAAAAATAAAATTTTAATACATAACTTGTCCCAAATTCTACTCCAATTGCAAATAGCTATATTCTGTATTCTCATCTCAGGTCGCTAAATTTGAGACTTTTCGTTGCACAGAATTTGACAGCGGCAATATACATATGGGCATTCCCGCAGCAGAGAACAAAAAAATCCTGAAATTGCTTTCGCTTGGTTTTGATTTATATTATAATAAAAACATCCAATTTCCATAGCATTGTGTTATATTGGCCAAATTATGAGGATAACTACTGTAAATACCCCCCAAAATAGTCAATACATTTAAAAACAAAAACTTTATTTACTACCTTTTTTGAAAAGAAGGTTTTTAACTCATATCAATCCACTAAACTTTACAAAGTTTATAAAGTATCTTTCGATATGTTACGCAAGTGACGGAAATGCATATTTTTCCTCTTAAAATCGGATATCTTCATGATAATTATATATATGTATATGCCGTCTCATTGTTTTGTTTTCACTTCAGCCAATTAGCAGCTAGTTAGATTACATTTTTATTAGCGTGTTTTTATGTAACGCAAGGTCCATATGCTTTTTATTCAAGTATTTTAAAATAAAGGTATAATAACAACTTTTCATTAATACTACCCTAATTTGATAGTTATATGGCCTTTATAGCGTTTACCTAGTGCTGAAGAGCTGAAAGCCCCTTTGTGGTCAATATTTAAAATTATCATAATTCTACAAGTTGTATGTTTAAAGCAAAGATGCATTATAAGGATAATATTATGTATTCTGTTGAAACGATTTAGTTTTTTATCGTTTGAGCAATTATCAATTTAATAATGTTTTGTTGGTTAACGAGAAGAAATTATCGAAATAATTTCTTTTCTTTAATTAACATAAACGAAACAACGTTTAAACTCTAAACTTTATGTTGTTATTCTGCTGGCAATGACGTCACGAACAGTCGGCTGAATGACATACAAAAAAACTAGGCGTACGAAAAAAATATTACTATTAAATTTTTGGAGTACGTGAGTTTGGCTAAGTTTTTTATTAAGTTCTAACTATTTAATAACATGAAATCTAGGGCTGTGCCTTTATTCGATTAATCGAGTAACTTGATTAATCAAATTTTCAGTTAATCGATTACTTGATTAATCAAATTTATGAGTAATCAAAACGAGCTTTACTCGAGTACTTTCAAAAATGGTTAAACAAAAACTGATTAATTAACAAATTTTTTATGTGAAAGTTTGCCTTGAAATAGCTGAAAATAAAAAAAATTAAAAACCGAACATGTTTCAAAATATTGAAAGTACAAAAATTTAAGAAAATTTTGAGATGTTGTCCCACCGCGAATGGGCAAAATGTCGAAGATGCAACAAATGGTTGAAGTATTAGGGACTTCTAAATTTTTGCCGTGTTAATATATGATTAATCATTTTATTCAAAAAACGATTAATCAAAAAGGCGATTAATAAATCATAATTAATCGAAATTATGAATAATCAAAATTTTGATTACTCAATTATCGCACAGCCCTAATGAAATCTACTCATTCGCGGAATGTAATATCCATGCTCATTTTTCAATGCTTAAAAATCAGGTTTTTATCTGCACGAATTGATTGGATTTAACCGAGAGCTATGTATGTATGTGCTCGTGAAGGTACTGCCAGACAAGTTTAGTTGAAAGTTATAATCTTGACACAAACAAAAACGCTAATTTATGTATTTAAAATTGGTTCGGCACTGTTTCAAGATGAGTGGTTTAAAAAGAATTGTGATTGAGCCATTTAGTAATTTAATCATAAAAACAATTCCAAGCATCTCCTTCCGAATAGAAAGGGTGTGAAGATTAATTAGTTTTAAGCGACTCACATACTGTGACAAATTATAAAAGGGATCCCAATGAAAGTACATATCTTAAGGCAAATAGTAAAAATTGTTTATGAACCGATTCTAAGCGATCTACTTAAACCTGACAACGCAGGCTCCAAGTTATAAAGCCGTATTCAAGTATCGGTTTGACTAATGTAGTAAAGAAAGCTTTATTTACATAAGGGTCGCTAAATTCTGCAGACCATCGTTTAACGAATGCAAGAACGCCTCTAGCTTTATTCACTGTTGCGTTAATATGACAGTTGAAACTGAGCTTGTAATCCATAGGAACCCCAAGGTCAAGCAAAATCATTCATGTGCTCAAGACTTTAATTGTTAATTGTATAGGAAGCTGGATAAGAAGTTCTTCCCGACGCATGTATTTACGCGCACAAACTAACTAGTGTAATTAGATCTAATTGAAGTTTTTTCTATCTTCGAATGATCAAAATAACACGAAAAGCTTCACGTCGTCAGCATATTTACATTAACATTTTTAACATTAAGAACAGAATCAGTGCCAGATGGCTTCATTGAGGAACTCCTGCATAGACTTAAGTGACTTCGGATTCACAATTTTTAAACACTACTCTTTATGTCCTGTCACTAAGATAAGATGAGATCCCGTAATTAAGACCCGGATGGAAGCCTAACTAATCAAGTTTATGAATAAGTAAAGAGCGACACACTTTGTCAAAAGCTTCGCTGAAATCAGTATAAACAACGTCGGTGTGCAGATTTTTTCTAAAGCCATTTGTGACATGATTTGTAAACTAAAGTAAATTCGTAACGGTGGACTTTCCCTTACAGAACCCTTGTAGACAGTCAGAAATCAAGGTAGAGATAGGATTCGTAAGCTGATTGGTAACAATAGCTTAAGACTCTTTTGGGATAGCAGAAAGCTTAGCTATATCACGATAGTTCTCTATACTCGTAGGAGCGCTCCTTTCACTTGTAGCGGTATAAGAAACTACTCTTTCCATTCTTTTGGAAAAATTCCACGCTTTAGTGATAGATTGAACAAATTGGTCCTCAAATCAGGACCGTGTTTAAAAGATTATTTCTTTTGTGCTAGTCCCACATATGTATATTCTTTGACATGTGTGTGAAATTACCGATTTGCCATCATACTAACAACCAAAAAACAGCACTCATGACCCACTGTACTCATAAACACACCAACCAACATACGAATGAACTATACAACTGCGCTCACATGTACAGGCACTTGTTAACAAATAGACAAACAGTAAACAATTCCATTTCAACGGGTGCAGACTTGAATTAAATGTACGCAATGTTTTTAAGACAAATGAATCTGTAAATGTAAATTATTATTATGTTTTATATTTTGTGTTTTTTAGGTTTTGCTCACTCTGAAGACGATTAAGGTGTGTAATCGAAATATATCGGTTAAAAATGTTGTGTTTTTAATTCAACATGTTAGGACCTCAGAACCAGCTCACAAATTACTGACTCTTTTCTGTTATTAGAGATAGGTATGAGACAGCTTACTGAATACCAAATCGTCTCAAAAATGAAATTGACCACAAAATGTGTAGACTTTAGACGAAATTCGAACACCTTAAATTACTTTAACTTGTTAAATTCTCTGTTCATTATTTGAGAAATTGTTGTTACTTGAATTTATTATTTGTATGTATTTGAGTTATTTATGGGCGGCTCAATAAAAACTGCTTCATACTAAACGGTGGGTAATTTGACAACGAACCGAAAAAAATCTGTCAATTAAAGACCTGCAATCGGGAATAGGGGATGGTGAAAACGGCCCTTAGGGATGTTTAAAGCCTCCAGTTCGCTCGATGTTTCAATAGCAACCATTACATTGAAAGAGCATTTACCAACAACTTAGTTAGACGTAGATATAATATATCGACTGCTGAGTGGAAGATCACCCTATTTAAAAATTTTATTCAAAAGCGGCCTATCTAAGAATTTGTTTGAAGAACATTCTATCGCAGATTTTTTTTCAATAACACCCGATTTCAAAATTCGTTTGAAGAACGCCCTGGACAAAAATTTGAAACATTTTCAGCAGGATTTTAGGGTTTAGTGACTTTGAATCTCATTTTCATTATAGAATTTTACAAAAATTAAAAGTTTGATTGCGAAAAGAAAATTTTTAATTTTTAATCATATGAACAGCAGCGACTATGCAACTTCAGAATATAGTTTTCTGGTTTCTTTCCTTAACCTCAATTAGTACATGTTTAGACATTTCATATTGATTATTATAGCATTTCAACAATATTTTGTGATATAAAAACATCTACGTACATTGACGTCAACTTAAATATAGGGTATATCAGCCATTCCGTCTCATCGGAATACCCCGATAGGAATTATGAGCTCCAATAAACGTTTCCTATCCGACGGAATTTGCTTTGATGTACATACATACATATGTATGTATATACATATGAGCTGCATACCTGTGCGCAAAAAAGACGTAACCCTGCAAAAAGCATTGGTCCTATAACACAAAATTAGTGGTATATAGATAGCTAGAAAAATCTAGTTTTTATCTAGACCAATATGACTAGTTGTGCGCATGTAGTTTTGCTTTGCCGAATTGAAGAAATATATTCACTTGTTATGTTAATGAGCACAAAAATTATGTATAGACCAAACGGTCTATCTTTGGTCTGGACTGTACACGGCATAAATGGTAGAATGGTAGACCAAGCCTAGGACATGCTCCGTGTAAATTGGTCCTATGGTTTTACATGAGATTGGTCTAGACTTGGTCCGGTAGTATGTCAACGAAAGACT
This sequence comes from Sphenella marginata, assembly GCA_951509765.1. NCBI lineage: Eukaryota > Metazoa > Arthropoda > Insecta > Diptera > Tephritidae > Sphenella > Sphenella marginata. Next base: position 45,858,830 of record OX608081.1, on the reverse strand, counting down.
GTATTTTATACAGTCTTAGACCAGACTCACTTTTTGCAGGGAAGAGCCAAAAAGTAAATTTTACAGGAGAAGGTTTTCTCTAATTTATTTCGCATCCAGTTTATGTATTGGCGTGAAATAAGGTACATAGCTTTTATTTATCCCAACATACATAATGCAATCACTTTTATTTCAATATATGCAATGTAAGAGGAGTTTTTGGCGCATACGTCTTTTTTGCCCTCACCAAATCAGCATACTTTCTATTAATTTGGTTGTTACGTCAAAAATTTACGGTAGCAATAATTGTTTTTCTGCTGTTTTTATTCATTATTGGAAATTATTTGTACTCGAACATTTTAAAATAAATATTTCAGACTAAGGGCCTCATTCTCTATAGCGTACGAAAGCTCAGATGAACGATTCGTCTCCTAACGATTTCGTTGTTGTTGTTGTTGTTTTAGCAACAAAATCACTCCCCGAAGGTTTTGGGGAGTGTTGTCGAAATAACAGTCCTTGGCCGGATATGAATCCGGTACGCTTCGGTACTCCCTTGCTGTACTGCCCGACTGTCGTGGAAGCGATTTGGTATTTTAATTAATTTACTAGTTTTCATATAAACCAAAATGCATATAAAGAAACTTAAATGTGTTTTCTGATCTCTATTTTGTAAAACTAAATATCATTCACAACGAAAGTTCAGACGAACGATTCGTCTCCTAACGATTTCGTCTAGCAAGCGTATTCTCTATCATTTTCGTTTGCCTATCAGTTTTTGACAGCAAATTTATTTTATTGTTTTTTGTTGCTTCGATCGTTTTACATATTGCAAGGAGGCGAATGATTCGTGTCTGAGGCGAAACGAAAGTTGGTTTCGTGATAGAGAATGAGGCCCTTAATAAAAAAATATAATGGTTGTCCGGAACCTGCGCTCGAACCTTGGAACGCGTGCATCTTAGCAGAACCTGCATATATTGCGCCTCTGCTGTATGTACAATGACACAATCAGATAGTGTTGTTAACAGCTATGGCTTTTGCAGAAAACTTTAATGAGTTCTTACAAATAAATGATGCATTATATTCTAAATATAATATCCCTATGCGCCGCTCCTGAGCCATTCCGTTCCATTCAAAACACATGATAATTGGAAATATGCATGTTTAAATCAGATACATATCGCACCCTAAATCAAAAACAGTCACAACTCAAAATTTTTTTAGGTCGCTTTCTTGGCATAGATTGCCTAATAAAAAGTAGTGCAGCCAATACATACAATATTTTTCTTTTTGACTATTATCGCTACTCTTTAAAGAGCACAGTGATGTCAAGTTTTTAAAAATCAAATCACTTTTGTGCGATCGAGAAGCAATTAACTGAAAGTTACTCGGATTTTGAGTTGTGACTCTTTTTGATTTAGTGTGCGATATGTACACTCTGGCAATTGATTGTATGGAAAAAATGTTAGCCTTTTAGTATATAGATATATGGAATTTTCAATTGATAATAGCCGTACAGGGACCGCTAAGCGCACAACTTTATCTGCAACTAAGAAATAGTGGCTGATAAAATCAGTACTTCCAAGAAATTTCCATTCATTTTGCAAACTGCCTTACCAACTTCCAGCAATCTGTTTATCATCCCTTAATAATAACCGGAATGTCAACATAGGAACAGAGAATGTATGTATGTATGCCCGTTGATAATTTTTTTTTTTTTTTTTTTTTTTTTCAGAGGAGCAAGCATCGAAAGCCTTACAGTCAGTGTGAGACTTTAACACACTAAACCTCCTACCGTCTTGTACCGATCCCCCCGGTACTACCGTTAAGTATTCCGTCGGGAGGTGGTTTGAGCACAAGTCTCAACGTCAGTTGGTCAGAGTTACTGTACTATTTCAGTTCTTAGCTGGGGATCTTTTGTTAGATTTCATCATTCATCTAGTCTGGAGTATTGATCATATTGATCAAAGAAAGTAGTTTTTTGTCCAACTACCAAAAATATATAGATATGTATAGCTATATAGGCATGTACTTACACTACATCTACTCGCTTATTCTGTCTCGCTAGCTCTTCTGCCTCTAGCCGGTTGTAGTGGCCGTGTTTCCGGCCCGCATCTATAATATTTCAATATGTTTATAAATAATCAATTATACTCACAACATATTCAAGGCAATACTGTGGGGAGGCCATGTCACCAAACTGCTCCTTCTGGTTTGTGTCGCGTGGACCTGGCGGTGGGAAAGCGATGTTCCCGTTTTGTTTGCAGGTCAATACAGTGGAGAGGCTGAATCTCCAATCTGCAATCTGCGCCTCTGTTGTAGGTTTGTTAACTAGGTGGTTGGAAGGCCGAGTTGCCACCCGCGTTTGCGATACATACGTACTCTTAAAATTTGGTTTACAGTGGAGAGGCTGCATCTCCAATCTGCAATCTACGTCTCTGGTATAGGTTTGTTAAACCAGGTGGTTGGAAGGCCGAGTTACCACCCGCGTTGCGATAAATACGTACTCGTAAAATTTTGTTTACAGTGGAGAGGCTGCATCTCCAATCTGCAATCTACGCATCTGGTATAGGTTCATTAAACTAGGCGGTTGGAAGGCCGTGTTTCCAACCCACCTCTTGTTTTACGTGTTAGTTTGCTCTTTTCTTCAGTCTTCCCTGCTGCGACGCAGCCGTTCCAGACTTCTAAGCCACTTCATGACTTCTGCGATTACCTCGCACGCTGCCATCCATTTTTGTTTACTTCGTAGCATGTGACCAACCAGCGACTCGGGAGTGTAGTCCTCATCGGCTATGCTGCGTAGTTTACTTCTAAAGCTGTACGATCTGGGGCATTCGAAGAACACGTGGTAGACATCTTCCACTACTTCGCCTCCACAGTGATCGCATACGTTGTTGCGTTCGTGCTTAAACCGATGAAGGTATTCTTTAAAGCATCCGTGGCCGCTTAAGAACTGAGTCAGGTAGAAATCTACCTCCCCGTGTGTTCTCGTTACCCAAGTTTTAATATCTGGTATACAGCGGTATGTCCAGCGCCCCTTATTGGATATGTTCCATCTGTTTTGCCATTTTTGAATACTAGTCTCACGTGCTTCGGACCCCGAGTTTCTATCCTCAAACATTGTGGCTGCTTCCTTTGCCAATATGTCGATTGGGCACAGGCCTGAGATTACCAGTGCGGCATCGTCTGATACCGTTCTAAAGGCGCTACAAACTCGGAGAGCACACAAGCGGTAGGTCGACTTTACCCCGCGTAAGTACGACTGATACACCATAGCGTGCTGCCATACCGGAGCCCCGTAGAGTAGTTGGCTCTTCACGACGCCTGCCAGTAGCTGACGCCGCCCTTGCTTTGGACCTCGTGCGTTTAGCATTATCCTCGATAATGATGATATTGTTTTCGCTGCTTTCTCGTTCGCGTATTCTAGGTGTGTTTTGAAAGACAGCCTCCTGTCTATCATGATTCCCAGATACTTAACTGCAGGCATTGTTTCAATGTCGTGGTCTCCGATTCGTACCGTGACCTGCTCTACCTTCTTCCTGCTTGATACTAGTACTGCCTCTGTTTTGTGCTCCGCAAGCTGCAGTCCATGTTGCATGAGCCATGATTGAACGCTGGCTATGCTTACATTAGTTTTTTCACATATATCACTTAAGTGTTTGGCAGTAACGATCAATGCGATATCGTCTGCGAATCCGACAATCTTAACCGTCGCCCGTTGATAATGGAATAAGCGCAATTGCAGATGACCGTTTTATTTCAGTCGCAGACGCAGATGTATATGCGCGTAAACAAAAACAGGCCTAATATGACCTTTTGCTGTGGTGGGAAAAGTTAGTGTGATAGGTTAAGCGCAAACGCAAACGCAGATAAAAAAAAACACGGCTAGTATTGCAATAAAATTTTGTTGTAGTTATAGTCATCGGCGGATTAAGCCAGCGCGCGGCCTAAAGCAAATTATATCAAGGGGCATGAAATAAAACAATTTGCAATTTTTTCACTGATTGACTACGAATAGTAATGAAAGCAGAAACGGAAAATTTGATCAATATGGCCAACTTATACAATTGTGTGGTTGAGTTTCAGTTTCCTTACTCTTTCCAGAAGACTATGTAAAAATAAAAGCAGTTTCGCATAGAAGCAAATTAGATTTTCGTGACGGAGTTTAAGATGGCAGATTAGAAAGAGAAGCTGCCGTCGCACTATGGAACCTCTGCGTGAAAGCATGGCAAAAATCATGAAAGCTTTCGTTAAATCTACTATAAGTTTCTAATAGAGAATTTTGCAGGGATCAAGAACATACAACTTTTTTTCACAGAAAATTGTAGTTTACCAGGTAGAGCCGTTCAAAGTTGGCCAATTTTCAACATTGGGAAAAATTTTAAATTTTTGTTCTTTTTCGTTGTATTTCAAATGGTTTTGTCAGTAAATTAGGCGGCGTATTATCTTTTTTTGTATAGCAATTAAAGATCATTTAATTTAAGATTAAAAGATGGCGGATCTTCCTGTTTTTCGAAATGCCTACTTTTGGGGCCTTTTTAAAACTTTGATAGAAAAAAAAACTGCAAGTATGTCCTCCGTCAAATTAACAGTAGTTATTTGTCAAATATTCAGTTACCTAAATCCATAAAGTCTATGTGCCAATAGTCGCCTCTTCACTTTTTACATCAAATAAAGTTAAACAACCTTGGGCATAAACACGCGCAATAATTGACAGTTCAAACGGTACACCATATAAATTGCATTTTTCACCAGGAATTAATTCTTTTAAAACAATTTCGCTAATTTGTTATCGTTGAGGCTATTATGACAGAATTATCTGGTGAAACATGCATTAAAGAAAACGAAGGCCTGAAAGAAAAAATTCGTTACCAATACATTAAAATTTACTAAGATCAAGAAAACAGATTTCTTTTCATTTTCAAAATTTTTTTTACTATCAATTCTTATTGAAGTTACAAAATATTATCATTAAGGTAAATATCGTAACTCTATGTATAAATAAGCTACCTACTTTGATAGAAACTCAGGTACAAATTGCGGTGCGCTTCGCTTTTCGTGAAATAAACTGATTTAATAACTTATCTAATGGTATTAAGCCGACCCTGCGACATGTAGACCTTAAATATGATTTGAGTCGACGGAGAACAGAAAAACTTCGTTCATTTGAACAAGATGAGCCAGGAATCGTGATGAGCAAGCGAACAAATCGCTGGAATTCTGGAATAAACCCTCTAACCCATTCATATTTTTTCACAAAATCTACAACCTCCCTCAAGTTATTAGCTTGCTCTTTTTGTCTTTTTAGAAGTTCCAGTAACATGTTTCTGTCGCTAAGCAAACGTTCTTTGTCAAAATCATCTGTATAAAATTTTACAATGGCATCAATGTCTGCGGCCTGACCGATTGCAAACCTTTCCAACAATTCGAAAAATTGCACGGAATCATTTTCAAATCGCTTTCTCAGTGACGAAATTAATTGATCAGAAATTTCGATGTACGGCTTTCTGAAAAAATCTTTAGCAGTCTTGAATTGAACGTTTGTGGTTGTACCTGCACCGAGGCGTTTCGGAATTTTTCGTTGACGCGGAATTCGTGGTACGTCAATTTCGAGATCCTCAGCTGCTTGGACGTTTTTTTGCCAAATTTCTTCAAATTTTGAGTCACGAGAAGCGTTAAAAACGCCAGTCACTCCGACTTTTTCGTATGATTCGATGACGGAAAGATTCATCTTTTGCAGGTCTTTGTTCAATATTTCGATGCGATCAAACATTTCTATTAACATGTTCAAATAAAATGTATCCAGATGCCTTGGCTGACATTGCACTGTTAATTTCCTTGTCGACACTGCAATCATGGAGTGTATATATTTTAAAGACGAAATTTCGATTCCTTATCAATACCTGGTCGGGCAATAGGCTGCAAGAAAAGGCAAGTTTTCCTCTCCCTCGTTTTCCGCTTGAATCTGTAAATCTCTGAATTGTGCAATTCGCTTTGGCGAGTCTCTAACAAAGTTGATAATTTCTCTTAATATTCCAAGGCATTTTCTTGCTGATGAGATATTTTCAATCGCATCCTGGGCAACGAAATTTAAATTATGAGCATTGCAGTGTACATACAATGCTCGAGACTCTTTTTCAAGAATTCGTGTCTGCAATCCCGAAATACTGCCAGAAACATTGGCAGCTCCATCGTAACACTGACCCCCGACTTTTGACAATGGCAAGTTGTATTTTTAGAAGATTTCTTCGACAAGATCGAACAATGTTTTGGCCTTTGTGTCCGAAGTCGAAAAAAATTAAATAAAGTGTTCTTTTGCTGTCAAATCTTCGGAAACAATTCTCAGACAAACAGATACTTGCTCGATTCGGGATACATCCGAGGTTTTACCCAATAAAATGGAGCAGTATCCGGCGTTTCTTATGTCTTCTATAATTTCCATTGAAACTGTGGTGGCCATTAGTTCGATGATTTCATTTTGACTTCTGTGGTGTAGCCACTTATGACCATCTCTTTGGAGCCAAGCTTTCAGTTCCACGACATCTTCTGCACGGGCCTGTATCGACGTCATGAAGTTCTACCTTTCCTCATTTGTTGTCTCCTTTTATGTATAGGCAAACCTTGCATTAAGGGCATGCACCTGGAATGTCCGGTCCCTCAATGGGGAAGGTGCCGCTGCCCGGTTGGTTGAGGCCCTGAGGAAGGCTAAAGCTGACATCACCGCCATACAGGAGATGCGATGGACGGGGCAAGGTAATATGAACAAACCACCTTGCAACATTTACTGGAGTGGGCATGTCGACAAGCGCAGATTTGGCGTGGGATTTGTAGTGGGAGAGAGACTCCGTACCGCAGCCGAAGAAGTAATTGGATTCCGGCGAACGAGAAGAAACAACTGGTACGATGATGAAGAGTGCCGAGCTGCAACGAAAAGAAAGAACGAAGCCTACAAGGCAACGCTAAGATCGAGTGCAACAAGGAGTGTGTGTGAACACTACCGCGAGTTGAAAAGGGAAGCGAGGCGACTTTTCCGGGCAAAAAAAAGAGAGGCAGAAAAGCGTGAAATCAATGAGCTTGAGATGCTAGCCAATGGGAATAATGCCCGAAAATTCTATCAAAAAATTCGACGAATGACGGAAGGTTTCAAGCCCGGGGCAAATTCCTGTAAGAACGAGAACGGCGACCTGGTAACTGATGTTCAGAGAATACTAGAGATATGGAGGGATCACTTCTCTGCCCTTTTAAATGGAGAAATTGAGCAAGAAACCAGAGAAGAGCTCGAACCCGAACCCACAATCGAAGACGACGAAATTGACGTCCCAGAACCCGACTATAATGAGGTGCGAATAGCAATATCCCGGTTAAAAAACAATAAAGCAGCTGGCGCTGATGGTTTGCCTTCTGAGCTATTCAAGCATGGCGGCGAGGAGCTGGTAAGGCGTATGCACCAGCTTCTGTGCAGAATATGGTCGGATGAATGCATGCCCGAAGATTGGAATATAAATGTTCTGTGCCCAATCCACAAGAAAGGTGATCCTGCAAACTGCACCAACTACCACGGAATCAGCCTTTTGAATATCGCATATAAGGTCTTGTCAAGCGTATTGTGCGAACGATTGAAGCCTGACGTGAACAGACTGATTGGACCTTATCAGTGTGGCTTCAGACCTGGAAAATCTACCATCGACCAGATTTTTACAATACGTCAAATCCTGGAGAAAACCCGTGAGAAAAGAATCGACACACACCACCTCTTTGTTGATTTTAAAGCCGCTTTCGATAGCACGAAAAGGAGCTGCCTATATGCCGCTATGTCTGAATTTGGTTTCCCCGCAAAACTTATACGGCTTTGCAAAATGACATGCTCAGTCAGAATTGGGAAGGACTTCTCCGAGCCGTTTGAAACTAAACGAGGTTTCAAACAAGGTGACCCCCTATCGTGCGATTTCTTTAATTTGATGTTGGAGAAAATAATACAATCTGCAGAACTCAACCGCGCTGGAACAATATTCTATAAAAGCGTGCAACTGTTAGCATATGCTGACGACATTGACATTATCGGCTTTAACAACCGTGCCGTAACCTCTGCGTACTCCAAACTAGAAAAAGAAGCGGAAAAAATGGGTTTGGTGGTGAACGAAGGCAAAACGAAGTACATGCTGTCATCAAGCAAAGAGTCAGCGCATTCGCGCCTTGGCACCCACGCCACTGCTGGCACCAAAAAGTTCGAAATAGTGAAGGACTTCGTTTACCTTGGATCCAGCATAAACTCCAACAATAATGCCAGCCTAGAAATCCAACGAAGAATTGCTCTTGTAAATAAATGCTACTTTGGACTGAGTAGGCAATTGAAAAGTAAAGTCCTCTCTCGACGCACGAAAATCACACTCTACAAGTCACTCATCGCTCCCGTCCTGCTATATGGTGCAGAGGCGTGGACACTAACAACATCTGACGAGGCTGCATTGGGAGTATTCGAGAGAAAAGTTCTGCGAAAGATTTATGGGCCTCTACGCGTTGGCGACGGCGAGTACCGAAGAAGATTTAATGATGAGTTGTATGAGCTTTACGCAGACGTCGACATAGTACAGCGCATTAAAACACAGCGGCTTCGCTGGCTAGGCCACGTCGTGCGAATGAACGAAGACGCTCCAGCCCAGAAGGTATACTTATCGGCACCCGCCGGTGGAAGCAGAGGAAGAGGAAGACCACCACTCCGATGGAAGGACCAAGTGGAGACCGACCTGCGATCTCGTGGGGTCTCCAATTGGCGCCAGTTGGCGCAAAGAAGAAATGACTGGCGAGCTATGTTGGACGGTCAAAATCGCTCAGGCGGTTAGATGGCCATTTAAAGAAGAAGAAGAAACCTTGTATAGCCAGTGCTTTCAATGTGCTGAATATTTTTAATAACGCTGTACGATTATCCATCATCTGCTTGAAATGGGATGTCGATATTTGCTGAACTACGTTAGTGTTTGCAACGTTCAATAATGCTTCGACGCAATTGAGGTGTAGGCAAGTTGTTGAATGAATTTTTAGTCGATCTGCTCCATGCTTCCAGTTTGAAAAACCGTCGTCAACCGAGGCTTTCTTCGATTGGACTTCACGCGTGTGCATGCATCAGTACAATCAGTTCAAAATCCTTTATCATTTTTGATTATAAGCCATACATATTCTTTATAGCGTTTGAAACGCGTTGGTGTGGTTAGACTTTTTAAAGTATCTGAAAAAACAAAAATACCAATATAAATGTATTTCATGCACATGTGAATAAAAAGCAATTTTTTACTTACGATTTTTAATATCGTTTTTATTGCTTTTTCGGTATTGATTTTGATTGCAATCTACTACATCAAGCTTTAGTATACTGACTAACCGCATCTTCCACGCTCACTTCGTTATTTCTTTTCCGTCGCACTATAAACTTATCCATCGGTCTTTTCACTTCAACCCCCTTTCCAGTTTATTTTCGTTTTACCACTACTTTTTAACTATAGCCATGAAGTCGAATTCAGCTCATGAAGGTCGACAGGGCTGCCAGTATTTTTTTCAAAATCACAAATTAGGGCGGTGCAATAACAAAATGACTGTGGTGAAAAGTAGGCATCGCAATACCAACGCATATTTCGATAAACTCGATAGTTCCATAATTTCCAATCCTAGTTAGCAGCTGTAACATGCTAGTAAAATTTGGTGATTTTGACGAGTTAGTTGAACAGCTGATTTTTACTTTTTTCCTTTTTAATTGCAAGCATACCCAGCTAACCAAAAGTGCAAAAAAAGACTCCTTTCGGAGCCATAAAACGCACATTTCTCAGAGCTTTACCCTCTGAAATGAGCTCCTTTCGGAGCCTAAATGGAGCGTAAAATCGTTCTAGGCGGGCACTCCAAATGGAGTCATAAAAAAGAGTCCGGTTCCGATGAATTTGGAGCGTTTTTTGACTCGTTTTAAATGAACTTCGGAGCCTTTTTGGACTATTTTCGGAGCCTTTTATTGATGCTTTTCTGAAGCTCAATTGGGGTCTTTTTTTGTCCTTTTGGATCATTTTGGAGGTCCCTATCGGCATTTTTATGAAGATTCATAAATAATGAAAAAGAAAGACACCTTTTAAAGTTTTATGCAGATTTATTGACACAATTCTGAAAATATAAAAAATGCTATGTTATAATCTGAGCTGGGTAAATTCAATTCCATTGTGGAAAGTAATCAATTCCTTTGCCCCACACAAAAGGAATTCATTACATTTCAATTCCTCAAAAAAAGAACCAAATGATTGGCTCAGAACCAAAAGGATCTAAGTGACATTTTTTTTGCAAGTAAGCTATACCCATACCCATCCGAGTCATTTCGGACTTTAAACTTGAATATCTCAAATCAATTTCGGAGTCACTTAGATCCTTTTGGTTCTGAGCCCTTCAAATGTAATTTCCTCATTTTGAGGCCCAAGTACAAAAAAATTTCTTTTTGGAATTGAAATAAAATACTTTGCGCAAATGAAATTTCTTCTCAAATACTTTCGAAAGGAATTGTAGCGAAAGGCATGTGAAGGGTTTTATCTGATGAGTAAATTTACTTTGAATTCATCATTCAAACAACAAAAATATGGGAGCCTCTATCCTTACCCCTAGAAGGCTCATACGATGTATGATTTATCAGCGTCCTTGCGTTGATGGACCGGAAGAAATACGAGGACAGAAAGTCCTATGGCAAAAGATATAAAGCAAATAAGTGCTGAGCACGCCATGATATTTTGATATATTTTGCTTGACGCCTTCAACACCTAACAACTTTCAACGGAAGGAGACCGCTGCCAAACAATGGTCGTCTACAACAAAGCTCCAGCGCCATAGTTAAAAAACAGCTTGTCTACCAATTTGTACTGTGATGCTTCTAATTTATTTCTACAAATTTGGGGAATAACCGTCTCTTGTCCGCTCCGAAAGGCACTTGAAATATAGATGAATATTTGCTGACAAACCTTCCATGCTAAAAATTACACCACCTCTAGGACTCAAAGTTGGTACGGGTATCTTCTAGCTGTGCTTATGTCCCACCTCCACCAAGAAACTAAAATACTAAATATCAAAAAATTATTATATTAAGCATTCAAATGAAGACTAGTGTCAATCTCACCTATCCGAATACACTCCCTGTATGTGGTATGCCCCATCATGACATCAATCATCATTTCAACTACATATGTAGTTAACAACAACACTAGTAAGATTAACAATTTTTTGCAGCATGGCTCACAAATGTAATAAGCAAATAAAAATGTATCAGTTTTTCAATTACTTTTGCAATTACTTTAAGGAATGGGAAATTTGAAATTACATTTGGGATTCCTTGTAATGTAATTGGAAAAATTTTAAATTTTCAGTTCCATTCGAAAGTATTTGAGAAGAAATTACATTTGCTCAAATAATTTTTTTTTTTCAATTCCAAAAAAAAATTTTTGTACTTGAGCCTCAAAATGAGGAAATTACATTTGGTACTTTTTTTTTTGAGGAGTTGAAATGTAATGAATTCCTTTTGTGTGGGGCAAAGGAATTGATTAGTTTTCCCATTACATGTGTTACGTACCGTCTGGCTAGGGCGGCTTCGGGGACTCGCCATTCACTGCCTCACGCGCTCAACTCCCACCGCCGTACTACCCTGTTGCATGCCCCAAATCACCGCGCAGGTATGCTTGCGTTCATGCACGAGCTAGCTCGCCGGATTGGGGTGGTTCTTGTGGCTTCAAGGCACACATACCGTACCATACAAAAAAATGCATACCTGGTTTCATAAGGGATACCAACAATGCAGGATCCATGCTGCCCTTGACCAAAGATGTGACTTGGCCGGCCTTCATTACCCTCCCTACCTGTTCGACTGTGGCCACGTATAGCGTCGACCCCTATATCGGTCATTAAACACGAATCCTCCTCCCACTACCGCATTGCCTATCTGCGCGGCTTTCTAATTGCCTCTTAGCGTATCAATCAAACCTTTACTGGGCGTTTCAGCTCAACGCTCATCTATGTTTTACACTCACATATCGCACCCTAAATCAAAAACAGTCACAACTCAAAATTTTTTTAAGTCGCTTTCTTGGCATAGATTGCCTAATAAAAAGTAGTGCAGCCAATACATATAATATTTTTCTTTTTGACTATTATCGTTACTCTTTAAAGAGCACAGTGATGTCAAGTTTTTAAAAATCAAATCACTTTTGTGCGATCCAGAAGCAATTAACTGAAAGTTACTCGGATTTTGAGTTGTGACTGTTTTTGATTTAGTGTGCGATATATATGGCATCAATAATTCGTTCTCATATTCTTTCTATTCACCCTCGTGTGCCCATGGCACACACAGTATCTGTATGCTTACAAACTAATATACGTAAATATGCATCTAGCAAAAAAAAAATTCAAATAGAAAATGTGAGGTAGCCCACCTCAGACTCACTCTATGGTGAGTTTCTTTTTTTTTCTTTTTTTTTTTTTAACACTACTGTCTGATAGTAGGATTCAACTTATTCGACATCTGTCTTTGCTGTTTTTATCTTCTCACGTGCTAAATTGACGAGCAAGACTTGATACTAGCCGCCTAAATAACAAACTTGCGTATATGCGTCCTCATCCGACTGTGCCCATTGCACTTGAATAATTCTTACTTTTGCTACGTACATATGTATTTAAGCCAGTGATGCTCAAACGCACACTACCTAATTCTGCGCTTGTGTTGAAATATGAGAGAACTTGCTGATACACCCAAAAAAAATTTCCAAAAAACGCGACAAAAAAAAATTGTGTATAAAACAAAAAAAAATCGAAAGGGAATCAGTAAAGTAAAAAAGAACTAAAAGGAGAATAAAGGACAGGTACGAAAAGGAAAATGGCACAATGGAAACCGTAGAATAATATAAAACCTAAACTAAGGTAAATGTCCATAATTTCGTGGTACTAAGGAATTTTCTGACTTTCTACCTCTCTTGCGTAAAAATGGATGAAAGAAAACTAAAAAAGTAAATTTTTCCCATTGAGTTGATCTATTAAGATAGCTTTCCATTTAACTTCAAACAAAACTAACAAATGTTTTATTTTATATAAATAAAAATGTGTGAGTACCTCAAATGTCCCTAATTTCGTGGCAAAAATTTTCTGATGTACCTAACTTCGTGGTAAAGTGTCCCTAATTTCGTGGTATTTGGTTAAACTCTAATTTTATGGAAAATAAAAGTTATTTTAAACGCAAATTCCTAAAGATACACAAATTTATTTATTAAAATTTATGTTTAAAAATTTAAAATTTTAAATAATTTTTTTATTGTTATTGTATTTATGAAAAGAAAGCGTTTTAAGACCAAGTAAGTAAAAAATTACTTGTAAGCAGACCTGTTAAATTTGATTAGTAATTAGTAATAAATTGATTAGACGGATTTTTTAATTGTTAATGATTATTTCAATTGGTTTTCGAGAAAAGGCAATTAGTAATTGATTACGATTGAAAAAAATCAAAAAAAAAACCATAAAAACCATAAAACCAATAAAAAACTTTAACTGATGTAACTTGTACTTTTCTCAAAATTACTTTTATTTATTATTTTTAATTTTTGTGTTTTTTTTGGTCTTTAAGGTTTTTTTTTTATTTTTAAACAAAATAAAATAACATTAAATAAAAAAGTTTTAAAACAAAAATAAACAATAAAAAAAATTAATTCAATTGGTGTAACTTATTTATTTTATTATTTCAAAAAATGTTTTTTTTTTTTAATTTTTTTGTTATTTTTTAAATTTTTTTTTGTATTTTTAAATTTTTTGATTTTTTTTAAATTTTATTTGGTTTTTTTATTCTTTTTTTTATTTTTTGGTTTCTTGTTAACAATAAAAAAATGAATTCAATGATATAACATTTTACTCTTGCTTTTACTCGTGCTTTCCGTTTCACTGCTGGAATGTAAATGCGTAGTATACCACGAAATTAGGAGCATGCAATACAATTGATGTACGTAATTTCGTGGTATCGCTTTAAGCGTTAATATGAGTTTTATATTTAAATTTTTTTGTTTATTATCGCTATTCATTCATAACAAAAGCAAAAAAGTATAAATCTTGACATATTTTTTAAAATTAAATCAAAATTTATTGAATAAACAAAAGTTCTATAATGCCATTATTTCGTTAAAATGTTGTGCTTCGCAGAGCTTTTCGATTAAAATATTGACGAATGGGTTAATAAAAGTGTACCACGAAATTACGTCAAAATCTTCCTCAGGGGTCTATTTAATAATTAAAATACTTAAAATAATAGGGTATCCTATGAAATGTGAAAGAAAATAAGGAAAACATAAAGTATTATATTCCCCTAATTTCGTGAGTACCACGAAATTAGGTACATCACAAAAAACATGTGTCCCTAAATTCGTGGTATTTAAATATTAAATAAAATGTAAATGAAAAGTTATTGAAATAAGTTTTGCAGTAATAAAAACGTTTAAGAAATGTTAAATAAAACCAAAAAAATTATCATCAAAAAAAAAAATTTAAAGATACAATTTTTACAGGCTTAACAAAATCTACTGGTCTCCTTAACAGTTTCCTTAAGAGGCCTCCCTACAAAAGGCTCATTTTCTGAGCTTCCAACTTTATAATGCTTGTTATTTAATAGGTTTAATTTTGAAAAATTTGTAAAATATCCATTATTACACCCGAAAAGTTAATCTTTATTATGAAATTTTCAGTTTTAAAAAAAACTCGCCAAATTCCTTGTTTGAAAGAAAATATCGAAATACCACGAAATAACGTACTACCACGAAATTATGGACATTTACCTTAATTTTTATATTTTAAAACTAATATTTTTATGGTTTTGAACCAAATAATCTTAAACATTTCATTATTAAATTTTTTATCAGTTACAAAAATTCTTCCAACTCAATATTAAACATCCCAAAGCTGTCAATCAGCGCGTAAATACAAATTGCATGTTTAGCAGTCAACAGTCGTTGATCAAGTGATTGGCAAACCCACTCTAATTTTCCACAATGTATAGAGAGCGCTTGCATTGTACGTGTGAGCGAATCTGTGAGAGAGCAATAAAGTTGGGCGCCCGCGGGCTAGGCAAAAATCGTCACTGATTTAAGCGTATCCAAAAGACAAAAAAAACGAAATGATACAGCTCACCTCAGGCTCACTTCAGGGTGAGTTGTATGCTGCATGTTGTTCTGAATTTGCTGGTGTTGGTTGTTGTTCGCGCTAGTTTCTGCTATTGCCTTCGTCGCCTCTGCTGCTGCTGACTACTGTGCTCACGAGTGGTGATAGTTGCCTTCGTCGCCTCTGCTTTGCTGTTGCGACTACCGAATTCTCTGATTATTGTGTCGCTCCGACCGTGTTCCTCTGGTTATCATCCAAATCGCCTTCACATTTATGTTCGAATTGGTGTTGTGTTTACGTGGATCGCGAGCGTAGTCCCGTCGAACATGTTGTGTTTGCTCGCTTACCGACCGCACATCCGTTTCTAACGTTTATGCTTCTGCGGCAGAGGTTGTTTGCGGCCTCTCCGCTCTGCTACAATAGCGCCTTGGTATCGACGCTCAACTGTCTCCCGGCAGCTCTGTGAGTCTGGTACAGAATCACACGTTGATTCGACTACCGTAACGTTGGGAGCGCGCCGCACTACATTAAGCGCTCCTTTATTATGGAACAGGTATCTTGATTTGCGTGCGCGGTGTTAGAGGCAACGCGCCGTAGCTTGCGCTGCCGTATTCTGTGGCAGTAGCGCAGTGTTATAATCAGTGTGTTCGGAGCCGCGCCGGCTACTTCGCTGAAAGTTAGTTGCTACCTTTGTAGGTATGATGGCTCTGTAACTAGGGTGCGACTCCCTCTTTTCCCCAGGTTCCTTTTTTTTCCCTTTCCTCACCTGATTCGCACACGTTGAGCTCCAAATTCGAAAAGAAAATTTTTCTTCGGAAGTCAACGCGCGTGCCGGTTGACACGTCATCTGTCACAGACAGCAGATCTTTCGGGAGTGCGTTCGCGCCGATGATGGCATATGTTTGCGACAATTTATGACTTACCTACGGTCTGCACTTATATAACCGCAACACATGTAATTGGGAATTGAGAGTAATTTAATTCCTAAAGTAATGATTACTACCTAGCTCTGGTTATAATGTTTGTTCAGTCGCCTACTGATAAGCGTCATGAAATATGCGATCTTTACCTTCTGTTAGGTAAAGCAAAAAAAACCTCAGAAAATGGTCGCAAACATTCACATATTTGAACGTTGCCGCTCATCTGCTCTCCAACGTTTATTTTGTCACAATTCTCTGTACGCCTATAACAAAAAGGGTCAGAAAACGCTGAAAATTGATCATATAATTGAGCCTTGCAGTTCATTTGATCTACAATATTCATTTCTTCTCTCTTCTTTACTCCAAAAATGCTCCAATTACGGACTCTTTTTGGATGCTTTTTGCGGAGCTCTCCGACTTTGGTAAGCTGGGTGTTCTCTTTTGTACTTTGACAAGTCTCTTTGAAATTGCACTAACAAATACATGGAGACAGCTCATGATTCAATTACAGAGGTAGGCTCTGTAGCTGACGTTTAATTTTGACACTCCCATTTTCTGGGTTTCTTTTAGCTGAACAAAAAAAGTGGGAGTATGTTTTGTTTGTCAAGGAAATGGTATTAGAAAAATCTAAATAGTAGAAAACTTGTAGTAAAACATTTCACAAAGTCAACTAAATAAAACATCAGAACATGTCATCACATACCATCACTGTATAAATCAGTGCAAACTTTCTCTAATATCAATTAAAAAACAATAAAAAGGGGTCACTGCTTCAACAAAACTTAAAATGAAGATACATACATGCACATACGAATCTACATCAAAATATGTACGCATCTTTGCCCTCTTTCCAGAAGCATAAATCTGCTAATATGAAAATGTTGGTAAGACAATTTTCGGCTCATTCGGTTAACATGGATTGCTAAATATTGTGCTTTTGTTCAAAATTAAAGCCTTCAATGGTTAATATACTAAACTTATTTACTCAAACTAAGAATAATTGCACATTTATGCTTCAGACTAGAGGGCGGAGTTTTTTAATAATAAGGACGAACTGAATTCTTTTCAGGACATAAAGATAACCTGACTTACTCTACCAAGTGTATAATAAAGTGAAAAGCTTTAATGAGATGAGATTGGCTCCTATTTGTTCACTCACAGTTGACTTAAAACTGTTTCTTTATGTATAATCTAAGACAAAACTGGATAATAGTTAGTAACCAAGTTTTGTCAAAAATAACAGAAATCGAATCACAGCAGTTGCTAAATAACGTAAGTCACGTTTTAAACGTACACCATTAGATCTCCCAAAAGTCGATCTAAAGAATAGCGTAAATGAATACATTTTCTGAAACCAACCTTTTTAAAATTTTTGTAATATAATTCATTTTTAGCTGCTATTTTTAAATAATTTCTATAAAAGGCAACCCAGAATGTAAATGACAATTTTTCAGGGAGCAAGATGGCGCCAATTGTCAAAATCTGTCACTACAGAGCTAACCTCTAGTAATTAAATCATGGGGAAAGCTACTGCGTACACCTAACATGAATACTGATTGATTTCTGGCACGTACTTACTGCCAGTCTCAAAAAACATAAATTTTTCGAAAAATGTCATAAAAATCGGGGTGGGTGTTTTATAACCCGAAATTTCTGAGTGGGTACAACTACCCACCGTACCCACCTATTTTGCCGGGCCTTTTAATATCCCATTTGCACTTTATACCTTCAATATATGTATGTATAACGGTAAATTACAAATATCTAAAAAACGGTATCATAGAATCAAAAATGAACTCGATTTTCGAAATCAGGGACATACGAATTTCATTGCGGCGTTTCTGGTAAAGAGAAAAAGTTTAAATTCGTGGTCCAGTGTTATTAATAAAATGCATACATATTTGGCTTGTAAATTAAAAAAAAAAGCATGTAAAATTTTACAAGCAATTTTGAAGCACCTTGTGGCACCAAAAACGGAAATTTCAGTTTTATAAGAGTATTGCCATTTAAAAGAAACAATGCCTCTATCGATTTTGGTAGTTATTGATTATGTGACTACTAAGAAACAACTTGTTATAAAAAGTGAGCAGTGTCACGCTACATCATCAAAATCATTAGTTCATCTGCTTTTATGCTTAAATACGTCTTTATAAGATAAATCGAATTGTTTTGCTGTATTTTTTACTAAAAAAATGTTGCCTTTGCATTTTTCTAAAAATTTTCGACTTTGACGAATTATTTTGAAGCACCCTGTAACCTTGACCTTCCGAGCTGTCATATAATAAAACTTCAAACAATTAGCTTTTAATTCCATTTTTAATTTTTAAAATATCTTCATGGGTTCAAAAGTTATGTTTTTTGCAAAGAAAAAACTCAAAAGGCGACATAGTGCGTCCTCAAACACCTCTAGAAATTGCTTCATGCCCTTTTTTAAGAAATGAAACAACCTGAATACTGAAATTTTTCAAAATTAGGAGTTTAAAGATAAAAAAGTATCAGAGTATCAAATCACGAGTTTTAGGAAAAAGTGTATCAAATATGTTAAAATTGTATCAAAACAACAATGCTGACATTGCGATCACCTAGCAATGAATTTGCCTTGGTTTTATCAAGGTTACACCTACAGTCAAGCTATCAAGATTGCTTAATTGAATTATGGGTAAAAATATAAATATTAGTAAATGGTTTTTTTTTTCCTTTTTAGAAATTCATGTTTTAAGACACCAGAGCTAAAGATGAAACCGAAAAAGTGGTAAATGATGGCACCGAAAATCATGCGGATTGTTGACATGGTTCTTATGCTTCCCTAAATTTAGTTTCTTATGGAAAATAAATATGTACAGAAAATGCAACGAATTTAGTTGTTGCCAAATAGGATATTAAAATGTATATAGATTAATAGTTTTGTATTTCCCTAGCACTAAATTAACTAAGCCAATTAAAAATGTATGTATGTTCTTATGTACATATGTATATCGAAGAATACCTGTAAAATAATAATATAAATATGTAAATATAGGTACATGAAAGTAGGATAACTAAGGTAACCGAGTTCTAACAGACTTACAGAAAAATCAAGCATTGTACAGCGATCATAATAGAAAATTATATAATAATAAGTTCTTAAATAAGTCTACAAACTAAAATTTTAAATACACATCTAGTTTGTGTGTAAGTTGGTACATACATTTATATGTGCCTATATAAAGTGTTTATTTAATACTGGTTGCAGTATATACAGTTTATCACAAAAGTAAGTATGCACGGTTTCAACAAATTGATTTTAAAAAATTTTTTTTAGGACAGTTTTTCATAACCTAACACATAAACTTTAAATTATATTTTAAAAATATGTGAAAATTTCGACGAATTTTCATGGAAATTTTCATTTTTTTCTCAGAATTGTTTAAATTTTTAAGTAAGTATGCAGATTTATAGGCCATTCAATTTCAGTATAATAAGGTGTAAGTCTAAAGTCCGTGAGAACTTCCCCTGATTTTAGGAATTTTTTTTCCTCGAGACTTTAGGATTTTCCTCCATATACAGTTATGAACGTAATTTTTTTTATATGAAAAAAGACAATGAAGCCTTTCAGAAAATTTAAAAAATTATGAAAAAAAATTTGAAAATTCCATGAAAATTCGTCGAAATTTTTCAAATTTTTCACATATTTTTAAAATATAATTTATAGTTTATGTGTTGGGTTATGAAAAACTGTCTTTAAAAAAATTATTTAAAACAAATTTGTTGAAACCAAAAATGGTGAGACCTGCGAAAAAGGGCTGCATACTTACTTTTGTGTATATGTATGTATGTATATTTTAGTTTTACCTGTTTTGATTATCAAACCCAAATTATAGTTTTGGTATTCTACAGCCAAGATTAAAAAAATAATAATAATAAATCTAATTTTTTATTGTATACACATATGTAATATCTTTTCGCGCGATTACCTCCAATAACACAGTGTTACAAAAAAGAAAAAAATTAAAAACCCTGGGAAGTGATACCATTTTTCTTGTAGATCTTGAAATTCTAAGAACTACTGCATATACGATTTTTCGCGTACAGCTCCAAATCGTGAGTTACGGGTAAAAAACCGGTTTTTTTTACCTTTTGACACTTTTGAGCTCATAACTAGTTTGACTGTTAACTGATTCGGATTTTCTCTCCAGATCTTATAAGAAGAGATTTTGACCTTTCCAATGATATATATAATGACTGGGAAAACATAAGCCAACTGTCAGAATTTCTCCAACCAACAAATATTTGTTAACCTTTTTTCGGGTTTCGTCAACTTTGGTGGTATATAAAGACTATACCAACCGTGAACTACATCTAAAGTGGAATTTAATTGTGAGTGTAATGAGTGTTAATTTTTTTATATACGTTGAAAACTGCCTCAGGTTTTTAAATTTTCTTGAAAGTAAAGTGAAAAAAAGTACTTTTATTTTTTCAAAATTACTCAGAAATATTTACTTGGCCTTTTGTTGTCTCAGTTTACAAACACACTTTGCAGACTAATATGGCTTTAACTTATGTAAGTACCATTCGATTTTAAACCTTTTGCCAGTATTCCGAGATTGAGTGAGGCTAAAATAAAAGCAGGTAATAATTTGTGCGTCCCAACATCTTGCCTTTTTAAAAGCATTTATCCCTTTTTATTCATTAAAGGCGTCTTCATTGGACCACAAATTTCAAAAGTTATGAAGGATCTAGAGCTTATGAACAAGCTAAGCTCAGTCGAAAAACGTGCTTGGAAGAGTTTTAAAGAATTATGCAGCAATTTTTTGGGAAATCATAGAAGCGAAAACTATGAAGAAATAGTTAAAGAATTTTTGGATGCGTATGCTGAAATGGGTTGCAACATGTCCATAAAGGTTCATTTTCTGCATTAGCATTTGAACTTTTCCCCAGAAAATCTAGGTCAGTTCAGTGATGAACAGGGTGAACACTTCCATCAAGAAATTGCTCTGATGGGAACACGATTTGAAGGAAAAAATAAAATAAACTTGGTTTCAGAATATTGCTGGTCATTGCTGCGAGAAACTGATGACGTCGATATAAGAAAAAAACGTTCAAGAAAACATTTTACTGCTTCAGATCCATACATTTTTCTACGACACTTTAATGTATTTAAACAGTCAATTACTCTATGTTTAATATTAGTTGTAGTTTTCTCACAATATGTAAACATGTGTGTTAGTTATACCCAAACTTGCGGAGCAGTAAAGAAAAACATAAAACAAAAATTAAAAAATGTTGTTTGTTGGGTAAATGCTCACTTATGTCCAAAGAAATGCTAATTAATGCATACGTCATTTTAAAGGATGAAGTATTGTCTATCCAAAACTGGCAAAAGGTTTAAAATCGAATGGTACTTACATAAGTTAAAGCCATATTAGTCTGCAAAGTGTGTTTGTAAACTGAGACAACAAAAGACCAAGTAAATATTTCTGAGTAATTTTGAAAAAATAAAAGTACTTTTTTTCACTTTACTTTCAAGAAAATTTAAATACCTAAGGCAGTTTTCAACGTATATAAAAAAATTAACACTCATTACACTCACAATTAAATTCCACTTTAGATGTAGTTCACGGTTGGTATAGTCTTTATATAGTTTAGTGCATACAGACAGCACCAAAGTTGACGAAACCCGAAAAAAGGTTAAAAAATATTTGTTGGTTGGAGAAATTCTGACAGTTGGCTTATGTTTTCCCAGTCATTATATATATCATTGGAAAGGTCAAAATCTCTTCTTATAAGATCTGGAGAGAAAATCCGAATCAGTTAACAGTCAAACTAGTTATGAGCTCAAAAGTGTCAAAAGGTAAAACAAACCGGTTTTTTACCCGTAACTCACGATTTGGAGCTGTACGCGAAAAATCGTATATGCAGTAGTTCTTAGAATTTCAAGACCTACAAGAAAAATGGTATCACTTCCCAGGGTTTTTTTTCGTGTCACACAGTGTAATATATGGTCTGCCCACTATCCACAAAGAGGGAGCTCCGCTTAGAAGGGCAGGTCACGATTAATCGTATATGGGTTGGCAAAGCTATACACTAGCCTGGAAATGCACCGGACAAACAACAAACAAAACAATTCCTGTAAGACGCGACAAAAATAATTAAATAAAATGTTTTTAAAGTACTAATATGATTCAGCCATACAACTGGGGGTTGGAAATATTAGCCGTGTTTTTTTTTATCCGCAGGCTGAACGCACAACTTTATCTGCAACTATAAATTAATGGCTGATAAAATCAGTGCTTAAAAGTAGTTTTCTTTACATTTTGCAGACTGCTTTACCAACTTTTAGCAATCTGTTTTATCATCCCTTAATAATAAGCGAAATGTCAACAGAGGTAATGTATGTATGTATGTATGATCTCTATTTGTATGACATTTGAGGAGCAGTGCTGACAAATATGTATGCGCAATTGCAGATGACCGTTCTTTTAGTCGCAGACGCAGATGTACATGCGTGTAAAATAACACTCCTATTAAAAAAGATGATATGCATCAAACACTTCAGCTAGAACTTTGCATTTAGAAATTAATAAACACTTATATTAAGATTTATGGTAATTCAAACAAAATGTGCATACAGGGAACCTGTTGACATATGTATAGGGTTGGTTTAACATGAAATTCGCCGATTACAATCGATTTTACTTGATCATTAAAATATCAAATTAGCGGTATTTATTGTTAAAATAAACAATTAAAGATATTTTTAATATCCAATTTTTTTTTTCATAAACGAAAATCGCATATGTAACGTAACAGTCTTTTCAGGTAACGTAACAGTCCAAACATTTTTGCTTCCATAAAACTAATGGTACAAAAATATATACCACTCATTGAAATAAGTTAAAAAGCAGAGCAGACTTTTTTGAAAATGTCGCTCCACTTCACAACCTACTTCCAAAATTTTTTAACGCGACAGTCTATTTGAGAAGTTCATAGCTCTTATAATACAGGTCGTGTTAATAGACCAGCTGATTCTTACTTTTTCTCGAATTTTGACAATCAACACATTTTTAAGTGCGATTTCGACTATAAACTCACAAATTGCAAAAACAAAATACATGGAAAATTTTTGTGTATCTGTGTTTGTCGAGCTGTCGAGATAATTCGGTTTGCATATTAAAAGAAACTTTAATTTGGGCTAATGGGTCAATTCTGAGCTTATCCCAAAATGTTTACCTAACCGAAAATCGTAACCGTGCAGTTCATGTAGCCGCGACTGTAGCATACATGGCAACGCTGACAAAAATAAGCAATGCGAAAAATTGCAAACACGAACAAAAAAGTGGCTAATTGTTTATTAATTCTAGTGAAACTAGTATGTGCACAAAATGTGTGGTATTTTCTTCAAAAATATTTACAAAACAGGCATTTTCAATGCAACTTAAGCCACCAGAATACCAAAAGGGTGTAAAAGTTTTCAAGTTATGTTGTTACCACTCTAGAATTGACACACAAATCCACAATCTTGAAAATAACGGTACTCGTATAAGTGATTTCGGAGAAAACTTGCATAACTTTTTCCGGTATTTGTTTCCTTTAGGAGACCACTGCGAAAAATTTACTACCATAAAATGACAAAGGTCAAATCCTAAATGGGGGGTGTGATCCAAGTTCTACAGGCCCTAGTACTGGGATTACAGCAGCCACATGAAATGTTCAACTTTAGTTGGAAACATCTCTTGAAATACACACATATCAATCGAAATTTCGTCTTCGTATCCTTGATACTTGGTCAAAACGCGTATTTGGATACCTTTCCCGATAATTTGGACGTGTTTTATAAGTTGTCTTTCCGAAGGATACAAATACCCTTTTTCTGTTAATAAAAATGAGAGATACATTTCTTATTTGACCCCTTTGGCTGTAAATTTGTTGTGTAAGAAGTTATTCGCGAATAGCTGAAGGAAAACATTTGTGTTATTTGCTTGACTTGAAAGCTGAACTTACTAAAAATATACCCATATCCTTTTTTTTGTGCAATGCGTTTAAAGCGCAATGTTAGAATGCATTGAAAATTTATTTATTTCAATATAATTTTCAATTACTATGAACTTTTCCTCTGCTGAAAAAAAGTACTGTGATAGTGTTGCAATAAAATGTTGCTGTAGTTATAGCTAGCGTTGGGCAATATCGAGTACTTTTGAGCATCGAGTACTCCTTGCGAACAGCTGATGCAATTTCCTTATTCTATATATATAAAAATGAATTGGCGTTCGTATATCCCGTAAGATCTCTGTATCGGCTCAACGGATTTTAAATATTTTTTCTTTAATGTTTCCAATCTGTTTCAGGTCTCATTTACCACATAAATATTTTTTTTTCTAATCTCAATTTAAAATTTTTTAAGCTAATACTCAATAACGGCTTAACCGATTTTCAAAATTTTTTCTTTTCTTTATTCTATCGGACATAGTGTTTATTTATATAGAACAAAACATTTTCTAAATCCTCAATTTCATCATATATTAGCTAAAGAAGTTTAGCTACCATATAAGTTGTAGTCAGTTGAGATCACTGGTGTTCTAATTGAAATGTTCCTGTAGGGAACTTGATGCCTTACAGATTTTTTCCATTTTATATTTAAATACCAATGGTGAATACAACAATCAATAGTGTTTATTTATATAGAACAAAAGAAGTTTAGCTACCATATAAATTGTAGTCAGTTGAGATCACTGGTGTTCTAACTGAAATGTTCCTGTAGGGAACTTAATGCCGTACAGATTTTTTCCGTTTTATATTTAAATACAAAATTTACTTGACAAAATGGTGAATTCCTTTTCGCTACTTTGGCGAATGTTGAAAAAGTGAATACAACAACCAAAAGTTTTGGTTGTGAATATACATAGGTTGTTATTCAGTCCTTTTTCATAATCTATATATATAAAAATGAATTGGCGTTCGTATGTCCCGTAAGATCTCCGTATCGGCTCAACCGATTTTAAAAATTTTTTCTTTAATGTTTCCAATATGTTTCTGTGATGATGCTTTAAATCAAATCATGGCCGGTATTCTTAACTGACTAAACCTGGGTAAGTTAAATAGTTTTGTTCAGATACTGCAAAAGTGTGGCTGAAATGCATAAGAGCTTTTGGTTGGTAAGTCCAATGAACTACTAACAATTTAGCAGCGTCTTCTAAGTTAACTTATTCAACGCAAACCATGTAGTGCAGGATAATTTTAAGACAAAGGTTACCCAACAAACAATTTTGTTTGATATCAACTTGAGATGCATTTTAGGTCAAATGCCATTCTCAAATCTCCAAGGTTAATTCTCAACAGCACCTCAATAGTTTAGTTATAGCATTCCCAACTTCAAAGCACTTTTTTAATATAGGAATTTCAGTGATTCTCAAGTTGAGAATGCATTAAATCTCAACTTCATCTTAAGGGCAATTCCCTATTTGGCAATTTCTCAACTTCATCTCAAATAATGCGCAAGTTGAGAAATAACGTTGGAGAACAAAGCTTAACCTCAAGTTGTGAGGAAAGCTGAATCTCCACTTGAGAATCAAGGTTTTATCAAAAGTTGGAGAAAAAAATTGTCTGTGTTTGTTGGGAACTTAGACATATATCTTTTTTTTTAAGCTATACTTTTCTTTAGATACAATTGCTTGGTAACTCAAAAAAATTCACTTCAAGGGTTAATTTAACAGCTACAACAGTTAAATTCCGGCTATCGTTAACCGGCTTCTGTGAAAACAGCTCTATGGAGTTAATGAGCTAGCCAGCCCCATAAGAAAACACCTGTTTGGTAGTTGCGGGGAGAGTGGTGTTAGTGGAGAGATCTTTAGTACGTAGGTGCAACTGTGAGGTTGCAAGTCATGCATACAGCTATGCCGGTGTAGCTGTAGTCATAAGAGTTTCCCGAAACAAAAAATAAATAAAGTATGTCCATCAAAGCTGATAAAAAATCAGAATGTATACCCGAGAAGCTCACTTTTTTGGTTATGATATTATTTCATTGGAACTACGAACTTGAACCTGGAGAGCATAGAGGTGGATACCGCTAATTTACCAAAAATGAAACTACTATTTTTAAATGTGAAACTTCTATTTTTAAAGTGTGAATTTGGGTGTAAAAAAAGAATATAAGAAAAGTTAATTAAAATGTTTGTTATTTTCAAAAGGTCTCAAGGTGTAAGGTACTGGACATGGTGTACTAAGAAGGTGACCGCAAGAAATCAGCTGATTTTTACTTTTTTTATTTGAAGCTGAATTTCGATTGTCAACCTAGAGAGAAAATCTTCGTGTTTCATGATAAGTGTGGCAACATTGGCAAACATTGTTGTTCTAAATTACACTAACAAAATACATGGCAATTCAAGTTGCTCTCACCTTATCAGTACACCATGGTACTGGAAAATTATAACTTCTCAATTCCCTGCTAGAAAAGTATGAACAATCTTTAAAGAACTATACATAAGGGAGTACCTTGGCAGAACAACGTCTGTCGGGTCAGCTAGTATGTAATAAAAATGAAACCAAAATCAACAATTTAGGAATACTTCCCCAAAAGTTGAGAATTAGCGCATTGTACTATTCGCAAAAAGAGGTTCAAGCACAATGGAAACACCACATACTTAAGAAAACATCTGCAACGGGTGCAGTTGCTTGAAAGTCAAGGGAATAAATGTAGTTCAGAAGAAGGAATTAGTGTTGGTGGCGATAGTTCAGCGTCAGGTAAGTTGGTGCATAATTGGCTGCGATTTAGTTTGGACTCGAGGATTTTAAAAATTAGAGGAAGGTAGAGATCCCCTTTTCTGATTACAAATATATAGTTCCTAGACTGCGCCGCCTGATAGTTATTGAGATATGAGAGGCTAAAGTTTGATAACTTAGTGTATTATGTTATATGAAGGCTCTTACAACATGCCACAATCTATTGTTGAGCTTTACCCACTGATATTTCGGTAAATATATACAATCCCCTCGAGAAAACATCTTTCGAATCAGATACTACCTAATTTATATAATCAATCTATATCTCGTCTTAAGAGCATGTTGGCGAATTTCAAAAACGTTGCCATTACAACCGATATGTGGACATCGTTTGGTCTACGTCAACTTGCCATTTTATTTACTCTGACCAGTAGCGCGATTCACTAACTTGTTTAACGTAATTTGTCAACGATATATTAACTTAACAATAATTTTAACAATTTTGTGATTCACTAACTGTTTTAACATAATTTGTCAACGATAAATCAACTTAGCAACAATTTTAACATATGCTATTCACTAACTTTTTGTCAACTCTGAATTCGATAAATTATACTGTGACACAAAATGAGGGTTCATCTCTCCGTAATTGATGAAACTAATTGGAAGTGAAACTTGATCACTTCCATATCAAAACCTCATACTGGGTTTTTGGCCTATAGGTCTGGTTTTTTTTTATTCGTATTTGAAGTTGGCAACCCTGTGTATGGGAAAAATTTACTAAAACTTGATCAAATAAGCAATTTTAGGTAGGTTTTTTTTTGTATACAACTATTTTTGGGTCGAGGAACTCATTTTTGACATTAGTTTTTACCTAAATCGCACGGTAGGTGGCGCTGTCATACAATTTTTCAAATTCTTGGTAGTTTCTCATCCAAAAATAGTAATAATAGTAAATTTAAAAAGGAAACGTACGAATCTGTGAAGTATCTACTAGAAGCAGTAAACTATGGAAGCCATAAATGGCGTATATGTTGCGATTTGAAAATGGTAGCTGTTCTTTGTGGACTACAAGGTGGATATACGAAGAATACGTGTTTTATATTTATGTTTGTGGAATACATGTTATAAAGGGAACCAATACCAAAAACATGATTGGGAGATCAGAGAAGATTTAGTTGTTGGATCAGATAATGTAATACACATTCCCCTTGTTCCAATTGAAAAAGTCTTGCTACCTCCACTACATATCAAATTAGGTATTTTTAAAACTTTTGTTAAAGCACTTCCTGCAGATGGACCAGCTTTTATTACATTAAGGTCAATATTTCCACGACTTAGTGCAAGCAAAGTAAAAGAAGGTATTACATATTTACATATACAAAATATTTTTTAAGATTTATGTAATTACTATGAGGAAGAGGAGGAAGTAAACTTACCGCCTTTAAAAATGTTCAAGTTTTAGTTTTTTATTACCGTTATTCTTGTATGCTTTTTCATGGCATACGTTTTTCAAATTGTCAAAAAATAATTCAAATTTTAACAAAAAGATTACTTTGCTTTTTTTCCTATAAAAATACGTTTACTTAATTTTTTATTACAAAACTATTCACACCTGTAAATATATATGAATAAAGGGAAATTATTGTAAAGTGAATTATCTGAGAATGAAAAAAGTTTGGATTTAATTTAGCATCTTCCTCACATTAATATAAATATTTTGCTTATCAGTATACTAGCTTAGTATTTGTAGTTTGCCGTCATACCTTATAAATTGACGTGACCCTTTTAGTACCAACTACATTAGTCGTAAAAGTTAACTGTTTGAATAGACAAAACTTTATTTGCGTTTTCCGAAAAAATTAGAATTTTGAGTTAACCCTGTTTACAGTGGAACGAGCGATATATGATCATTTCGACAATAAAACCGATAAAATGCAAGTATTTTTACTTAAACAAACCAAAAACCTTACTTTTCCATGAAAAATTTGAAAAATTTTATGACAGCGCCACCTACAGTGCAATTTAGGTAAAAACTAATGTTAAAAATGAGTTCCTCGACCTAAAAATAGTTATATACAAAAAAACCACCTAAAATTGCTTTATTTGATCAAGTTTTAGTAAATTTTTCCCATACACAGGGTTGCCAACTTCAAATACGAATAAAAAAAAAACCAGACCTATAGGCCAAAAACCCAGTATGAGGTTGTGATATGGGAGTGATAAAGTTTCATTTCCAATTGGTTTCATCAATTACGTAGAATCTTGTTGCACAGTGTTATCGTTGTCAATCTGTAAAGTGACATTTTATCAGAGATTATTTCTGCGCTGTTAAAATTTTGCTTACTTTTGTTTTGTTTGGACAATTTGTGAAATATTTATATTTAAGTGAAAAATATATATAAATATTATAGCTTTTGAGTTCGTAGCCTAAAATATGACACGGAGTGCAGTTACAAGGATCGTAAGAGTGGATCGAAGGTTACTTAGGAACACAGATGATCCCTTTGACCTAGATCCATCGGAACTCAGGAAGTCGTATAGGGTAGGTCCTGAAGGACGGAGGATCACTGCAATATCGGCAGAGAAGCTTATAATAACTATAATAAAAATTATGAATTTTATTGAACACACACCTTTGCAGGTGTTGTGTGCATTACGTTTCTATGCTACAGGATGCTACCTGTTGGGGAACAGAGGGGCATCTCTATGAGTCAAACCTCAATAAGCCGGTGCATTTACCGTGTGGCCGATGCCATAAACACCGTAATGCTTTTCGAGGAGATTAAATTCCCTATGTCGCCAGCGGAACGTCAAGAAGCGAAGGACTTAGTGCGGCACCTGCTCCATTCGTTGGGGGTACGATAAGCGCAATTGATTGTACGCACATTTTTATATTAGCTCCTTAATAAAGAACTTTAATGAAGAAGCGCACTAAGCATGGGTCATTACACTTTTTTTGAGTGCTGACACAGTTGCACCAGCACACTAAAATGTGCTAGCACACTGTGCCGGCACGATTGTGCTTTTGCGAACTATCGAAAGCCGATAATTGAGCCACACACTTGGTGCCGTTTTCTGCTTGCATATATATTCATTCACCCACACATTGCTCACAATCGTATAGAATTTACCAAAATCATTTGGTATTACATCTGATAAATCAAGTTTCGTTAAACTAGGCTATCTTCCGTAAATCCAAAAAAAAAATACATTCACTCAGGAGGAAACAAGCAACCTGGCTTTGGAAGCAACCAATCTTGGCCATTCACCTAAACTCCAAAAAACGTTTGAGCGTTTGCACAAATTTAAGCGGTGAGTACGAACTTATAATCATCCCCACAAAGCAAATAAAAAACAGATGTGACCCAGATGGTAACACGCACACTTTGTTGCCGAAATAACATTCGCGATGTATCGAACGTGTTACTGTGCTACGAAGGTGTGCTTCTGCGAGCCGCACATCTATAAGTGTCAACACAGTAGTGCCGCACAGCACAGTGTCACACACACTTAAAGGGTACGTAAACCACCATTCGTACCACTCCCTCAATGTTCAAATGGTAAAGTATAGCTCTAAAGCTGCAAACAGCCACCGACGGAAAAACGGACGACGTGTCAGCTGACACGATCTATGTTGTTGTTGTTGTAACGCCACGTAGCCCTGCCTAGGTAGTCCGTATCTACCCAATAATGTCATCAGGCTCTTCTAACGGAAGTCCTAGAAACCTAGCGGCTTCGATAGGGGCGGACCAGAGGGATATGGGTGTTAGAAGAGCAGGCTCAGCTGAGCAGACGAAAAGGTGGTTAGTATTATGGGGGGACAAGCCACATGCCGGACAAACATTAGGCAAGTCGGGGTTCAGTCTGGATAGGTAAGAGTTTAACCTATTACAATATCCAGACCGGAGTTGGGCCAGCATCACTCTAGTCTCCCTAGGCAGTCCGCGCTCCTCTTCGGCAACGGGTGGAGTTGTTGCCTGAAGAACGGCGTTAGCTGGAATAGAGCTGACATAGGAATTTACCGAATCGGTGTGGATAAGGGTGAGGGCCTGCCGGTGCACCTTAGGATCAAACGGCGTGGAAATCAGGTGCCGGATCTCATCGAAGTGTTTGCGTAGGTGGCTTCTTATCCTCCTGGGGGGCGGATTTTCGTTGACCAGGCGTCCGTTCGGGTGCTGCGGTTTGCAACAGTTGAATAGGAATTGCCTGGTCAACATTTCGCTATGCTTTTTAACGGCGAGCATTTTCGCTTCATTGTGAAGGTGGTGCTCAGGAGACATAAGAAGACACCCAGTGGCGGTTCGAAGGGCGGTATTCTGGCAGACCTGAAGCCTCGTCCAGTGTGTGTCAGCCAGCCCCGACGACCATATAGGCGTCGCGTAGCTCAGTACCGGCTGACCAATTGCTTTGTATGTAGCTAGTAACGTTTCTTTGTCTTTGCCCCAAGTGCTGCCAGCTAGCGACTTGAGGATTTTGTTACGGCTTTGGACTTTATTGACAATTGCGGTAACATGAGCGCCGTATTTGAACATGTTATCAAACGTTACCCCTAAGATTTTGGGGTGTGAGACAGTTGGTAGCTTAACACTATCAACGTAGACGTCTAATTCCATGTTCACTTGCGTTGTCCACGTCGTAAATAAGGTAGCCGAGGACTTATTCGGTGACAATGCCAGGAAGGGGGGAAGGGACGAATCTTCCAGGTCTTTCAATAGTCGAGCATGATTGACCGTGTCAAAGGCTTTGGCCAAATCAAGCGCAACTAGCACTGTCCTGTGGTTTGGACGCTTTTGGTTTAGTCCGTCCCCTATCTGAGTGGTAATGGCGTTCAGCGCGGTGGTGGTGCTGTGGTTTTTGCGGAAACCATGCTGATGTTCGGCGATTCGCAAATTAGCGGTGAAATATGGTAATAAGATGGATTCCAACACTTTCACTACTGGCGAGAGAAGTGATATCGGGCGATATGACTCCCCTACGGCAGCTAGCTTGCCAGGCTTTAATAGTGGGACCACCTTTGCCTGTCTCCATCTTTCAGGAATGACAAAGGTGGACAAGGAAAGGTTGAAAATGTGTGTTAAATATCTTATGCCTTCGTCGCCGAGGTGTTTTAGCATCAGCATGGAGATGCCATCGGGGCCTATGTACTTGGTGTTCTTAGATCTCCGTATTGCCTCTTGTACTTCGGTTGTGGAGATGGCAATGGGCGCATCGCTGTTTTTGGGTTTATGCGCTTTCCTGGTGGCTCGGCGAATTTCTTTGTCCAACGGAGGATGCATTACAAACTGTCGGCAGAAAGCGCTCGCGCATCGTTTAGGTTTCGACTGAACCTTATCGCCGAAGGCGATGGATATTTTGTCGTTGGGTTTAGTCGGGTTGGACAAAGATTTCACCGTCGACCATAATTTGCCAACCCCAGCCGAGAGGTTACAAGACCTTAGGTGCTCTTCCCACTTAGCGCGTTTGTGTTTATCTACTAGGCGTCTGATTTCCGCATTAAGATCCCTAATTTGGGGATCCGTAGGGTCAAGGCGTCTAATATGGTCACGTTCATTTGCCAGGGCCGCTGCCTCTGCGGGGAAGAATGGGCGTACTTCCTTTATTCTACCTGACGGAATGTGTTGACGGGAGGCTGAAACTAGGGCCATACGAAACGCCTTTTCCCCTTCTCGTACGTCAGACGGAGTGGGGAGAGCAGCGAAGGCGCTCTCTGTAGATGTTAAGAAACTTTCCCAGTCGGCTTTGTTAAAGTTAACAAAGGTGCGATTGTCAGAAGTGACAAAGTCGGTGGGGCGATCGATAGAGAGCGCAATGGGAAGGTGATCCGAAGCAAGCGTCAGCATCGGTCGCCAGTCAACGCAGTTTATAAGACCTGCGCTGACTATGGTGATATCCGGCGAGCTAGAGCAGTTTACCGCCACTCTAGTGGGGGCATCCCCATTAACTGTGCAGAACGTCGAATCGTCTATTTGGTCAGCCAGCTCCTGCCCCCTACCATCGGCCTGTAAGCTGGAGTGCCACAGGTCGTGGTGTGCGTTGTGAAGTCACCAAGGATAGCACGGTTCTCACCCCTGAGTAACGCACGAATGTCAGGGTGATAATCCCTGGGACAGCAGGTGACAGGAGGTATATATACGTTTATGATTTCCAAGTCGACATCGCCTGACCGGACAACCATACCTTGACGTTCTAAGGTGGTGTCCCTCGGGTCGATGTCAGGCTCAAATAGACGGTACTGCACAGTTTGATGAGTGATGAATGCAAGACCACCCCCAAGCCCTCTCGCACGATCACAACGGTGTACATTGTACCCGTTGCAGGTCAGAAGAGTAGACCTTCCACCGAGCTTTGTCTCTTGAATAGCAGCGATTTTGATATTGTGTCGCTTCATGAGGTTTGTAATCTCAGCTATTTTGCCGGTTAGGCCGTTGCAATTAAATTGCAGGATTGCGAAGTGCGAAGGGGGAGTAGAGTTGATGCTGGGGGTCAGGGACTGATGCGCATGCCTAGGTGGTAGTAGGCTGGGTCGCGCACTACGACGCATTCTTGAAGTCGAAGGAATCGCGTTACCAGAAGGTAGAGGCGATTCAGATGACGTTGAAGGTTGCGTAGCTCGACAGCATGGCGCAACGTACGTATCAGTCCATAAGTTCCTGTTTGCGAGTCCAGAGCACATAAGCAGATGACACAGGCCAAGGCAGTTATTGCACCTGACCGATGCCAAAGGCGTGTATAATCTTAACCGACAAACAGTGCACGTAGTATAAGGGACCAGGAGCTGATGGTTGTGACTTATACTCGTGCTGATGCTGGAAGAAGAGGAGCTGACTGAGGGGGCGGGAGATAGCGGACGCTCGGCATTGCTCAATTCCACTTGGGAAGTGCTTCGCAGGGAGTAGCTGTGAGCTGCTGTGTGAGATGTTGACGCCTGGGGGCGTGAGCGACCGCTAGGAAGGTCAACTTGCTGAGGTGCATTTGTGATGCTAGTCGTGGAGACTGAGGTGACAGAGTCAGACATATGCGGCGGAGCGATACTTGATCGACGACGGCCACGGGACGTCGTAGGACGTGAACAGCAAGGGGCCACAAAAGTTCTATAAAAACTAGCTGGCCTATGGGTAGAGGGATTTAGTCCGGAGCAACTTGTTAGGTGCAACCACCTATTGTAATTGGAGCATTGTACTGAGTGTGAGCGTTTCACATAAATTTTCTTCCAGCATATACAGCAGATCCATTCTCTTGGTCCCGGGTTGGATTCAATACCAGCCCGGATCAGGAGAGTCTTGAGCAAGGAGCTGCTCGGAGGATGACATTATTGGGGGGAAGATTACTGACGGTTTAGGCAGGGGGGTAGCGAAATAACAGCCCTTGGTCGGGGAAACCCCGAGTCATTCCGGTACGTAGAACCGTCTGTCGTGGGAATGACAGGTAAAACTCATTAAGTACAGTTTTTGGAAAAACCCCGTTTTTTGCATAAATCACATTATTTTTCACTGCCCTTTTTGAAAAATGATTTAATATTTGCCCAACTTAGAGCAGGCGGCCTTTGCAAAAATTAAAATATCATTATCTAAAATTTTTTATAAAACTTGGCCAGGTAAAACTCATTACCGTATTTAATAATTAGTTTAAAAGTTTCTTGGCTGAAAATTAAATGCATAAAAGTGGAAAAGCCCAAACCTGACACAATATACATATTACAGATATGATCACACTAGTGACTACAAAGAATTAAATATCAGTGCAGGGAGCGGTCTACCTCGAACGCGTTCTGCTAATCTGAGCCCTGCGTTGTTGTTGTTGTTAGCAGTGCTTCGCCCTGCCCAAAGGGCCAGTACACTCCTAGTTGTCATCGGGCTCTTCTAACGGAAGTCCAAGGAAACGCGCTGTTTCAACAGGGTTTGAGCAAAGTGATAGGGGTGTTAGAAGAGTGTGTTCAGAAGAACAGGAAAAGAGATGTTGCGTGTCGTGGGGGACCATACCGCATGCAGGGCATGTGTTCGGTATGGTGGGGTTCAGTCTGGACAGATAGGAGTTCAGCCTATTGCAGTATCCAGACCGAGGTTGTGCCAGCATGACTCTAGTCTCCCTCGGAAGGACACGTTCTTCCTCAGCAAGAACAGGTGGTTGGGTACCAATAACGGAGTTCACAGGCCGGGATCTGAGGGATCTGTCCACCGACTCGGTGTGGAGGTCCTTTAGGGCCCGCCTATGGTCCCGCAGATCAAACGGCAACGAGATGTGATGCCGGATCTCATCATAGCACTTTCGGAACCCTGCGTATGAAGCCATGCTTCCGATATCTGCAGCAAAAAAAGCAGATCTTATAAAACTTTGCAATGCCGGACAAATACCAGAGGAAATGGTGCCATGGTATAAGAACTTGCCATCAACAACATTTACCGGAAGCGAATCTTTGCCTTTATTCGAAAGAAGCGATAACGAATCAGAGGAAAATTAAAACTGTGCACATGTATTTACATTAATAAAGGGAATTCTGAATGCTAAAGTTGTTTATTTTTTAATTTTTTACAAAGCTATAACACATTTTTGGACAGGAAAAAGTCACTAAATACAGTTTTGTTAATAACGAAGATTATGGCTGAGTTCTTAAAAAAATAAGCTTGCGGCCATATTGTCACCTCTCTAGATTTAACGCCATGAAAATTTGAAGATATTAGAGCGTCTGGTTGAATTTTGACGTTAAAAAGTGTTTATAACCTTAATATCTCAAATTCTTTGTTAGTGTACTTAATGAGTTTTACCTGTCACCCCACGTTATGAGAATTGCGTGTAAGCGATTTTTCACCGACGTTTGTGACTTACGTTTTACGCACGTCGCTACGTCAAAACCAAAAAATTTCTTATTTTTACGTAAGAAACGTGTCATCTGATCGCTCTTCGCCACACAGTGTTGCCTATTCAACTATTTGCATGTTGAGTTTGGGCCGTTTGCAATTATGTTACAAAAATACCCAAAAAAGTTTTAAATTTTGTCGAAATATCTCAAAAATTTTGACTTACATATGTTAAAGTTTATAAATAAATATACTATATGTAGTTATTTAATATTATTTTCGACATTTTACAAAATGAAAAATTACAAATACAAAAGTAGAGGTTTGGGTAAGCATACATGCAAACTGAGGAATGGTAACACTGTATTGAATGTTTCTACGTAAGCCCAACGTTCATAAAAAATCGCAAATTTGCTCGCCTACGTCCGTCAGACACGTCGATGGCTGTTTGCAGCTTAATAAACATTGTAGCTCTATATAATTTGCCGATTTTTGGATTTCAGATTTGTAACCCAAACTTGAAAATGCTAAATGTAAACGCCAAGTTTCCCGGGGCGCGCTATGACGCATATATATGGAGGCTTATGACGCCACTACCAAACCAACCAGAGGGTATTGCCAAGTTCCGGTATAACGAGGCGCTATGCAAAGCCCATAACGCAATAGAACGGGTATTTGGGGTCCTTGAAGCTACTTGGCGATGTTTGTCGAGACAACGGCTTCTTTTATATGAGCCCGGGAAAGGTGGTAATCGCGTGCGCCACCTGACATAATGTTCGTTTAGTCGAGCGATCAGACGAACATGATACCATCGCTATAGTCTTGGACACGCAGAGAAATGATAACTACGTCAGTTCAAGCTCAGTATCCTTCGCAGGAAAACGTGTTGAAGAGAGATTAATTTCAAATTTGTTTACTTTAATTTTAGTGAATTTTGCTACTTATTTTATTTATTAGTTTATTTCATACATGTTAAATTCCAATTAGAATTAGCGATTGCAGCTACTAGTTTATATTCTCTAATTCACTAAACAATTAGAATTTGTTCAACTAATTGCCATTAGATACTTGAAATTTTTATTCCAATGGTTGCCAATAGCAAACAATTTTATGTTACCTTTACAATTATAAATGTAATTAACTTCTGCTAATGCAATTAGATATTCAACTATCTCGAATTAGAATAAAAAAAACTTAACTTATTTTTTTTTTGTTGTTGTTGGTTTTTGCGGTCTTTCTTGTTTTTACATATTTGTAAGTTTTGCAAGCTCGAGACACAGAGAAACAATAATTCGTAATGAATTTTTAATTGTCAGTTTTTGGGAAAAATTGATAATTGGAGAAAAATTACATTGTTAAATCACAGCGATGGATAGGATTACATGTTTCAGAGTTTCCAAGCTCATCATCAGATCCCTTTTCGGACACTTAGGGCCGCTTTCATAAAAGCCGGTAACCGTTAACCAGAGTTTAATTGACGTATTTTGTATGGTTAGCTGTCAAATTAATCGCCGATTAGGCTTAACCGGCTTTTATGAAAGTGGCCCTTAACTTATCTAATGAGAATTAGTTGAACAATTTCTAATTGTTTAATAAATTAGAGAAGTTCATTTAAACACTACTAAATGGCCGACATTGTATATATTTGAGCCATACTAATTAGGTTAAGCCGGTTTGTTGTCCTACGATTACCAAACAAATTTAAACGTACTACTTTTATTGATTGAAAACTTCTAATTTTTATTTTATTGTGGAATTTGTTTTAAAGATAGTAAGGCACATACTCAGACCATTAAAACATTTTTATTAAAAACTACAGATACAAGAGAAAGCATAAAAAAATACACCTCTTTAACCTAATAATGATAAGAGAAAACATTACATCACCACTTTATATTACAAAAAAAAAAACATTACAACATCACGTATACATATTAAATTTACCATTAAAAGCTTTCGTTTTCTTATTATTATTAACTTGAGTATAGAAACTTAAAAAATCTTAAAAACCATAAAAACGAAAACATGGAAAACAAAACTTAAAACAATTCAACATTTTATAAGGAAAATATAAAATGACTAGAAAACTGAAACTAAAAACAATCAAAACGAAAACATGAAAAACAAAAGAAAGGCAAGAAGGTGAAATAAAAACGTTTATTCAACATATTATAAAGAAAAATATATATATACCAAAAGGACCCGGCAGCCGTTGTTGCACTATAAAAACAAATTTTGGAAAAAAATAAACCCCCATATTTCGGTCCCTAGTCCACTTCCCGGAATAATGAAAAATAGATAGTAGCCGATTCTCAGACCTACTAAATACGCTCACAAAATTTCATGAGAATCGGTCAAGCCGTTTCGGAGGAGGATGGGAACGAAAACAGTTACACGAGAATTTTATATATAAGACTAGAAAACTCAAACTAACAAGTAAGGAAGTCTAAGTTCGGGTGAACCGAACATTAAATACCCAGCGTTAGTTTTCAGAACGATATACAAACACCATGACTTGGCAATGATATAGGCCCTAGAATCTTATTTGAAATTTTCTATATCAAAAAAGGTTTATATTCTCTAATTCACTAAACAATTAGAATTTGTTCAACTAATTGCCATTAGATACTTGAAATTTTTATTCCAATGGTTGCCAATAGCAAACAATTTTTTGGTACCTTTACAATTATAAATGTAATTAACTTCTGCTAATGCAATTAGATATTCAACTATCTCGAATTAGAATAAAAAAACTTAACTTATTTTTTTTTTGTTGTTGTTGGTTTTTGCGGTCTTTCTTGTTTTTACATATTTGTAAGTTTTGCAAGCTCGAGACACAGACCCAGCCAGCAAAAAATCCATAAATGTATCCGAAAATGGAAGGAATTGCTGATAAAAAACTTATTTTACATCCGTTTTCATATTGCGTTTACAGTACTTTTCTGGATCCGCTTTCCCACTAAAGTGTGCGAACCAAACGTATGTGTGTAAAAGTAGAAAAAACTTAAAACAAACTGACACATTTTCCCATGCGTTTTATGGGTATTTTTCTTACATTTTAGCATGCGTTTTTGAGATATTTTTTCGATCGGTTGTCGGATGCATACTAGCACATACTTTTGGATCCGTTTTGCAATCCTTTTTGAATGGATTTTGTAACAGATTTCTTACCAAATTATCTTCTAAAAAAAAGAAAACATTTTTTTCTGTGCACATAAGTGCATGCATGTATTTAAATCATATATTTCAATATTCTACATAAAAAATCACTTTTTAAAAGTTGATGGGGGAGAAGAAGTGAATTTATCTTGGATACGCAGATATTTCATTTTGAGTATTTAAATTCCGGCACTTCTTCGACATTCGGGTATGTACCGCAAGGGAGTACCGGGATCATATCCAACTGACTGTCACTTTCGAGACACCCCCGAATAAATATTCCGATTGTGTTTATTTGATGCGAGTTTCCTTAAAGATGTAAGTGACAACTGCAATTAACCTGCGAAATTTCAAAAGGAAAAAATATGTG
Source organism: Sphenella marginata (assembly GCA_951509765.1). Lineage (NCBI taxonomy): Eukaryota > Metazoa > Arthropoda > Insecta > Diptera > Tephritidae > Sphenella > Sphenella marginata. The sequence continues at coordinate 45,819,774 of OX608081.1, read as the reverse complement.
CAATCCGTTTCTTACAACTTTACAAAATCTTCAAATAAGGTAAGTGGCTATAATTCCGTGGTACTAAGGATTTTTCTGACTTTGTACTCCTCCCACGTTGAAACAAAAAAGTTAAACCTGAAAAATCGAATTGTTCCTATTTAATTGATTAATTTTGTTGAATTTCCAATTGCCAAAATTCGAAAATAACTAATAATATTTTTATAATAATTAAAATTAATGACTAACTCAGATGTCCCTAATTCCGTGGCAAAAAATTTCATGATGTACATAGCTCCGTGGGAAATTGTCCCTAATTCCGTGGTATGAAGCAAGCCACATATTTCATTGCTAGAAATGTAAGATAAACTTAATTACTGCATTCAAAAACAATTTGTTATCAAGCAACAAAATAGGTTTTAAGGTTTTTATATTTATTTATTAAAATTTATACTTTTTCGCTTCTTTTAAAAGGTTTTTTTTTTGTTTTTTTAAAATGCATATGCTTTGAGCTCTAAAACAAACTAAAAATTTAATCCAGTTATACTTTTTTGTTTGTATAAATAAATAACATATAAATTAAAAATCTTAATTCAATATCATTTTTTTTTTTTTATTAGGGGAAGTTCTTGAGAACTTTAACAATTTATAAATAAAATTGCTTTCAGTAAAAATAAAGCCAAAAACTTTCATTTTATAGCTTTTAGTTTTATACTTTTTTTATAATTTTTATTTTATTTTTTTTTTGTTTTTTTAGTGTTTTTTACTAAAATAAATTCTTAAGAACTTTAAGAACCTATACAGAAAATAGAAATATAAATGAAAATTAAAAAAAAATTGAAGTTTAAAAATTTCATTCAGTATTTTTTTTCTTTGTTTTTATATATGTATTTTGTTTGTTTTGTTTCATTTTTGTTTCCTTCGTGTTTTTTTTTTAATTTTTTTTCTGTGTGTTTTTTGTTTCTGTAACAAAACATGTATAAAAAAATAAATAAAACTGTATTCAATAATAAAGTAAAAAAATTGCATTCAATGTTTTTTTGCTTTGTTTTCTTTATTATTCTTTTATTTTATTTTTTTGTTTTTTTTTTTAAATTTTTTTTATTTGTTTTTTTTTTGTATTTTTTTATTTTATATTTTTTTTTTATTTTTTTTTTTCTGTTTTTTATGTTTGGTTTAATAAAAAAAATATAACTCAACAACTTTTGCCATTTTTTATAAAATAAAATTATGCACGTATTTTAAATAAAATGCGTTTTTATCGCGCCACCGAAAAACAGCTCTTTTCGTCTAGCTACTGCAACGTAAATGCGTAGCATACCACGGAATAAGGGACATTGTACAATTTAGTGGTACATAAATCCGTGGTAGCGATTTAAAGGGCAAATCAATAATTTTATTATTATTTCTATTTTTTATTACAAATATGCATTCAAAATAACGGTAGGGAACTTAAAAGCTTCATCACATTTGTAGTCTTTATTAGAAAATATCGAATTAATAAAAATTCAATAATGTCAACATTTCGTTAAAATATTGTGTGCCACAGATTTTTCCAGGTCATATATTCACGAACAGGTGAATAAAATTATACCACGGAATTACGTCAAGATCTTCTTTGGGGCTTTATTTAATGATTAAACGACTTTTTGGAGTAGGGTTTCTTATAAAAAGTTTACTATAATAAAGAAAAAAAAGTGTTAAATTACCCTAATTCCGTGGTACCCACGGAATTACGTACATTGAAAAACGAAATGTGTACCTAATTCCGTGGATCAGAAATAATGAATTAAAAGTAAAAAAAACTATTTCAATGTATATGGTGGTTATAAAAAATAGTTAATAAATGTTCATTGAGCACCTAAATGTAATAATTATGAAACAAAAGTATACGGTTAAAATTTTACAGCCTTAAGAATTTTCATTGGACTCCTTAACATTTTGCTTAAGACACCGTCATACAAAACACTTTTTCTCTAGACTAACAACTTTTGATCGTGTCATATAAAATAAATATAACCTAGAAAACAAAAAAGTATATCGATTTGTATCTCTTAAAGATAGATCTTTATAATTGCATTTTTAATTTAACTAAAATTTCTTCTAATTACTTATTTGGCATAAAAAATCGAAATACCACGGAATAAGGTACTACCACGGAATTATAGCCACTTACCTTACTCACAATTAACAGCTGCAAGTCCCTGGTAAAATTTATTTGGATTTAAAAAAAAAAATTCCAAAATTTGTGTTGTTTTTATTTTTCAATGAAAGAAAAATTTCACTTTTTTTCAGTCACATTAAATATGGTTGCCACATGTCTGCTGTTTAAATCAAAATTTGGGTAATTACTACAATCTGGTAAAAAATCAGAATAACACGACGTTAAGCTGACGATTTTCGGATGGGAAAACCGACCAAAAAATGTGCTCTCTGTAAAACGTACGTAGCTCTGCTGGCTGGGGAGAAACAATAATTCGTAATGAATTTTTAATTGTCAGTTTTTGGGAAAAATTGATAATTGGAGAAAAATTACATTGTTAAATCACAGCGATGGATAGGATTACATGTTTCAGAGTTTCCAAGCTCATCATCAGATCCCTTTTCGGACACTTAACTTATCTAATGAGAATTAGTTGAACAATTTCTAATTGTTTAATAAATTAGAGAAGTTCATTTAAACACTACTAAATGGCCGACATTGTATATATTTGAGCCATACTAATTAGGTTAAGCCGGTTTGTTGTCCTACGATTACCAAACAAAATTAAACGTACTACTTTTATTGATTGAAAACTTCTAATTTTTATTTTATTGTGGAATTTGTTTTAAAGATAGTAAGTCACATACTCAGACCATTAAAACATTTTTATTAAAAACTACAGATACAAGAGAAAGCATAAAAAAATACACCTCTTTAACCTAATAATGATAAGAGAAAACATTACATCACCACTTTATATTACAAAAAAGAAAACATTACAACATCACGTATACATATTAAATTTACCATTAAAAGCTTTCGTTTTCTTATTATTATTAACTTGAGTATAGAAACTTAAAAAATCTTAAAAACCATAAAAACGAAAACATGGAAAACAAAACTTAAAACAATTCAACATTTTATAAGGAAAAATATAAAATGACTAGAAAACTGAAACTAAAAACAATCAAAACGAAAACATGAAAAACAAAAGAAAGGCAAGAAGGTGAAATAAAAACGTTTATTCAACATATTATAAAGAAATATATATATATACCAAAAGGACCCGGCAGCCGTTGTTGCACTATAAAAACAAATTTTGGAAAAAAATAAACCCCCATATTTCGGTCCCTAGTCCACTTCCCGGAATAATGAAAAATAGATAGTAGCCGATTCTCAGACCTACTAAATACGCTGACAAAATTTCATGAGAATCGGTCAAGCCGTTTCGGAGGAGGATGGGAACGAAAACAGTTACACGAGAATTTTATATATAAGACTAGAAAACTCAAACTAACAAGTAAGGAAGTCTAAGTTCGGGTGAACCGAACATTAAATACCCAGCGTTAGTTTTCAGAACGATATACAAACACCATGACTTGGCAATGATATAGGCCCTAGAATCTTATTTGAAATTTTCTATATCAAAAAAGGTTTATATTCTCTAATTCACTAAACAATTAGAATTTGTTCAACTAATTGCCATTAGATACTTGAAATTTTTATTCCAATGGTTGCCAATAGCAAACAATTTTTTGTTACCTTTACAATTATAAATGTAATTAACTTCTGCTAATGCAATTAGATATTCAACTATCTCGAATTAGAATAAAAAAACTTAACTTATTTTTTTTTGTTGTTGTTGGTTTTTGCGGTCTTTCTTGTTTTTACATATTTGTAAGTTTTGCAAGCTCGAGACACAGACCCAGCCAGCAAAAAATCCATAAATGTATCCGAAAATGGAAGGAATTGCTGATAAAAAACTTATTTTACATCCGTTTTCATATTGCGTTTACAGTACTTTTCTGGATCCGCTTTCCCACTAAAGTGTGCGAACCAAACGTATGTGTGTAAAAGTAGAAAAAACTTAAAACAAACTGACACATTTTCCCATGCGTTTTATGGGTATTTTTCTTACATTTTAGCATGCGTTTTTGAGATATTTTTTCGATCGGTTGTCGGATGCATACTAGCACATACTTTTGGATCCGTTTTGCAATCCTTTTTGAATGGATTTTGTAACAGATTTCTTACCAAATTATCTTCTAAAAAAAAGAAAACATTTTTTTCTGTGCACATAAGTGCATGCATGTATTTAAATCATATATTTCAATATTCTACATAAAAAATCACTTTTTAAAAGTTGATGGGGGAGAAGAAGTGAATTTATCTTGGATACGCAGATATTTCATTTTGAGTATTTAAATTCCGGCACTTCTTCGACATTCGGGTATGTACCGCAAGGGAGTACCGGGATCATATCCAACTGACTGTCACTTTCGAGACACCCCCGAATAAATATTCCGATTGTGTTTATTTGATGCGAGTTTCCTTAAAGATGTAAGTGACAACTGCAATTAACCTGCGAAATTTCAAAAGGAAAAAATATGTGCAATCCGTTTCTTACAACTTTACAAAATCTTCAAATAAGGTAAGTGGCTATAATTCCGTGGTACTAAGGATTTTTCTGACTTTGTACTCCTCCCACGTTGAAACAAAAAAGTTAAACCTGAAAAATCGAATTGTTCCTATTTAATTGATTAATTTTGTTGAATTTCCAATTGCCAAAATTCGAAAATAACTAATAATATTTTTATAATAATTAAAATTAATGACTAACTCAGATGTCCCTAATTCCGTGGCAAAAAATTTCATGATGTACATAGCTCCGTGGGAAATTGTCCCTAATTCCGTGGTATGAAGCAAGCCACATATTTCATTGCTAGAAATGTAAGATAAACTTAATTACTGCATTCAAAAACAATTTGTTATCAAGCAACAAAATAGGTTTTAAGGTTTTTATATTTATTTATTAAAATTTATACTTTTTCGCTTCTTTTAAAAGGTTTTTTTTTTGTTTTTTTAAAATGCATATGCTTTGAGCTCTAAAACAAACTAAAAATTTAATCCAGTTATACTTTTTTGTTTGTATAAATAAATAACATATAAATTAAAAATCTTAATTCAATATAATTTTTTTTTTTTTATTAGGGGAAGTTCTTGAGAACTTTAACAATTTATAAATAAAATTGCTTTCAGTAAAAATAAAGCCAAAAACTTTCATTTTATAGTTTTTAGTTTTATACTTTTTTTATAATTTTTATTTTATTTTTTTTTTGTTTTTTTAGTGTTTTTTACTAAAATAAATTCTTAAGAACTTTAAGAACCTATACAGAAAATAGAAATATAAATGAAAATTAAAAAAAATTTAAGTTTAAAAATTTCATTCAGTATTTTTTTTCTTTGTTTTTATATATGTATTTTGTTTGTTTTGTTTCATTTTTGTTTCCTTCGTGTTTTTTTTTTAATTTTTTTTCTGTGTGTTTTTTGTTTCTGTAACAAAACATGTATAAAAAAATAAATAAAACTGTATTCAATAATAAAGTAAAAAAATTGCATTCAATGTTTTTTTGCTTTGTTTTCTTTATTATTCTTTTATTTTATTTTTTTGTTTTTTTTTTTTTAATTTTTTTTATTTGTTTTTTTTTTGTATTTTTTTATTTTATATTTTTTTTTTATTTTTTTTTTTCTGTTTTTTATGTTTGGTTTAATAAAAAAAATATAACTCAACAACTTTTGCCATTTTTTATAAAATAAAATTATGCACGTATTTTAAATAAAATGCGTTTTTATCGCGCCACCGAAAAACAGCTCTTTTCGTCTAGCTACTGCAACGTAAATGCGTAGCATACCACGGAATAAGGGACATTGTACAATTTAGTGGTACATAAATCCGTGGTAGCGATTTAAAGGGCAAATCAATAATTTTATTATTATTTCTATTTTTTATTACAAATATGCATTCAAAATAACGGTAGGGAACTTAAAAGCTTCATCACATTTGTAGTCTTTATTAGAAAATATCGAATTAATAAAAATTCAATAATGTCAACATTTCGTTAAAATATTGTGTGCCACAGATTTTTCCAGGTCATATATTCACGAACAGGTGAATAAAATTATACCACGGAATTACGTCAAGATCTTCTTTGGGGCTTTATTTAATGATTAAACGACTTTTTGGAGTAGGGTTTCTTATAAAAAGTTTACTATAATAAAGAAAAAAAAGTGTTAAATTACCCTAATTCCGTGGTACCCACGGAATTACGTACATTGAAAAACGAAATGTGTACCTAATTCCGTGGATCAGAAATAATGAATTAAAAGTAAAAAAAACTATTTCAATGAATATGGTGGTTATAAAAAATAGTTAATAAATGTTCATTGAGCACCTAAATGTAATAATTATGAAACAAAAGTATACGGTTAAAATTTTACAGCCTTAAGAATTTTCATTGGACTCCTTAACATTTTGCTTAAGACACCGTCATACAAAACACTTTTTCTCTAGACTAACAACTTTTGATCGTGTCATATAAAATAAATATAACCTAGAAAACAAAAAAGTATATCGATTTGTATCTCTTAAAGATAGATCTTTATAATTGCATTTTTAATTTAACTAAAATTTCTTCTAATTACTTATTTGGCATAAAAAATCGAAATACCACGGAATAAGGTACTACCACGGAATTATAGCCACTTACCTTACTCACAATTAACAGCTGCAAGTCCCTGGTAAAATTTATTTGGATTTAAAAAAAAAAATTCCAAAATTTGTGTTGTTTTTATTTTTCAATGAAAGAAAAATTTCACTTTTTTTCAGTCACATTAAATATGGTTGCCACATGTCTGCTGTTTAAATCAAAATTTGGGTAATTACTACAATCTGGTAAAAAATCAGAATAACACGACGTTAAGCTGACGATTTTCGGATGGGAAAACCGACCAAAAAATGTGCTCTCTGTAAAACGTACGTAGCTCTGCTGGCTGGGGAGAAACAATAATTCGTAATGAATTTTTAATTGTCAGTTTTTGGGAAAAATTGATAATTGGAGAAAAATTACATTGTTAAATCACAGCGATGGATAGGATTACATGTTTCAGAGTTTCCAAGCTCATCATCAGATCCCTTTTCGGACACTTAACTTATCTAATGAGAATTAGTTGAACAATTTCTAATTGTTTAATAAATTAGAGAAGTTCATTTAAACACTACTAAATGGCCGACATTGTATATATTTGAGCCATACTAATTAGGTTAAGCCGGTTTGTTGTCCTACGATTACCAAACAAAATTAAACGTACTACTTTTATTGATTGAAAACTTCTAATTTTTATTTTATTGTGGAATTTGTTTTAAAGATAGTAAGGCACATACTCAGACCATTAAAACATTTTTATTAAAAACTACAGATACAAGAGAAAGCATAAAAAAATACACCTCTTTAACCTAATAATGATAAGAGAAAACATTACATCACCACTTTATATTACAAAAAAGAAAACATTACAACATCACGTATACATATTAAATTTACCATTAAAAGCTTTCGTTTTCTTATTATTATTAACTTGAGTATAGAAACTTAAAAAATCTTAAAAACCATAAAAACGAAAACATGGAAAACAAAACTTAAAACAATTCAACATTTTATAAGGAAAAATATAAAATGACTAGAAAACTGAAACTAAAAACAATCAAAACGAAAACATGAAAAACAAAAGAAAGGCAAGAAGGTGAAATAAAAACGTTTATTCAACATATTATAAAGAAAAATATATATATACCAAAAGGACCCGGCAGCCGTTGTTGCACTATAAAAACAAATTTTGGAAAAAAATAAACCCCCATATTTCGGTCCCTAGTCCACTTCCCGGAATAATGAAAAATAGATAGTAGCCGATTCTCAGACCTACTAAATACGCTGACAAAATTTCATGAGAATCGGTCAAGCCGTTTCGGAGGAGGATGGGAACGAAAACAGTTACACGAGAATTTTATATATAAGACTAGAAAACTCAAACTAACAAGTAAGGAAGTCTAAGTTCGGGTGAACCGAACATTAAATACCCAGCGTTAGTTTTCAGAACGATATACAAACACCATGACTTGGCAATGATATAGGCCCTAGAATCTTATTTGAAATTTTCTATATCAAAAAAGGGGGCGTGGTTGTCATCCGATTTCGCCCATTTTAAACACCAACCTGCCTTGGCCAGAAAGTAACTTGTGTACCAAATTTCATGCGAATATCTCAAGTTTTACTCAACTTATGTTAATTTATGCGATTTTCGATATCGAAAAAGTGGGCGTGGTTATCATCCGATTTCGACAATTTTCACAGCAGCTCACCTTGGCCAGAAAGTAACCAATACACCAAATTCCATGCAAATATCTCAGTTTTTACGCAAGTTATGTCAATTTATGTGATTTTCGAAATTTTCGATATCGAAAAAGGGGGCGTGGTTATCATCCGATTTCGCCCATTTTCAATAGCAACCTACCTTGGCCATGCAAATATCTCAATTTTTACTCAAGTTATCGTGTACACGGACGGACAGACGGACGGACATGCCTTAATCAATTCCTCTTTTCAACTTAAGAACTTTCATATATGGAACTCTATATCTAGCTCGATTATTTTGCGCCTTTACATAGTACCGTTATGTGGACAAAATTATAATACCCTTGTACTAGTACTAGTACGCTGGATATAAAAAGAAAAATAAAGGACAGTTAATGAATAAAAACATAATAAATATCAAAAATACTTCCCTTTGCTGAAACATCTGCTATTGCGCGAACAATATTTTTCTTCTCTTCCTCTTTGAACTTTTCGTAAATTTTGACATCCACTAATTACCATGACCACTAATTAACAGTGAATGAACCTCTTTGGGCATGTGTCATCGAGAGGCACTCACTTCTTATTAATACCATTTTTTTTTTTGGAAAGGACTTCAAGTTTTCAAGTTATGCAGCCTAATCCAATAAATTTTGGCTCTAAAATGGCCTAAAATGCATCTGGTGTCAAAAAAAGATATTGTAAAATTTAATGGAATCAAGAAATCCATTTTTTACTTACACGGGGTGCCCCTGGAAATTGGAGTATTAGATTTTTGATTATGCTTCATAACGTAAAAACTTGAAGTCCTTTTCAAAAAATAAAAACTGGTATATTTAAGTAATGAATGCCTCTCGATGACACATGACCAATACTGCTCATTTATTGTCAATTAGTACCTAAAAAATGGCTTCAAAACCGGAAAACCGGATGAAATTTCCAAAAATTCCAACTTCTGGCATGAAAGACATATATATCATACTTTTTTCAAATGAATAAAACACTGTATATATGTAGTTCGAAACTGCCAACAACTCTCTACCCAAAACCGTTAAGAATTTGGAAATCGGATGAAAATAGGATTTTTACTGAATTTTTTTTACGAAGAAACGGTTTTTTGACCTTAAAACCAGATTTTGGGGGTGTTACAAACTTTTTAAAGGGCGTTTCGTGTATAACTCGACCAGGTGAACAATCTCCACTAGGTCGCTTCAAAAGTGTAAAATGGCTGTTGCACTGTGTTATTTTCCTGAGAATCCATTTAATGATTGATTTTACCAATTAGTATAAATTTTTAATGATTATTTTCCAATTAAATTTAAAAAAATCAAAAAAAAATCAAAAAAGGGTTTTTGATTATTTTTGATTTCTTTTTTTTTATTATTTTTGATAACTTTAGATTTTTTTCAGCATTGTTGTGAAATAATATAAAAATATACATATATGTATGTATATGCCATATGTATAGGAGATGTATAAAGTTCCTTTGTACAAATATACATAAGTATATATGCACTTATAGCACTTGCCAAAGATGTACATACGAGTATGTATGTACATTGTACATGTATGTATGTAATGGGTATTGGCCACAGTGGTATAGAGGTAGTGCGCTGCCCTACCAAAAACAATCCTTAAAGGTATAACTTGGAAAATATTAGACCTTGTTAATGGTATACTGTACGATATTCAATGAAAAGTATTTGGTATTCTTCTTAGAAGTACATTTAAAAAAAAAAAAATTTTTATAAATATGGGCCAGATTTCATATAATCACCTATATAATTTCTTCCTTATACATACAGAAATATATGCTAGTGTAAAGCCGCATGACCCCCTAAGTGTAAGTAGGTATATGTATAGACACAAATGTAGATATTTTTTACAACAAAACTGCAAGATGATCAAAAAAAAATCAGAAAAGCCTTTTTTGATTATTTCTAATTTTTTTTGACTATTTTTAATTTTTATTTTTTTTATTTTTATTTTTTTATTTTCTTCAATCGTAATCAATTACTAATTGCCTTTTCACGAAAACCAATTGAAATAATCATTAACAATTAAAAAAACTGTCTTATCAATTGATTACTTATTAATAATCAAATTTAACAGGTCTGGTTTTTATCAATAACTAGCAGGGTACCCGGCGTTGCTCGGGATGTTAGTAGTTAGGGGGCCTTTCAAAATCAATAATATACTTTAAGATTACATATTTATATAATATACATAGCTGACCCGGCAAACTTCGTTCTTCCCAAAATAGATTTTTTTATTAATTTTACGCTACTTCATTGTGCATACAACTTCAAAAATATAAAATTTTAGTATTCCGTTTAAGGCTACACGATACACAAAATTTTTAGTTTTCTGTCCCGGAGCGTAAGTAAATAGCGAAAAAATTTTTCCTACATGGGAACTATTGATATCATTAATCTCCTGATTAATTATCAGGTCCTAACTTTAAACGCTTTTACGATAACCCCACTTTTATGCGCAAAAATTGTTTTGATATCATTTAGCTCTATACCAATTTCCAGGTTCCTGCCTTAAATACTTTTAGAGATATTTAGCTTGAAAAATTAAATAAATTAATCGTATAACCCCTCACCAAATTTCAGTGGTGTAACCCGACTACTTAGAGAGATACGGACAATGAAAAATTCCATTTGTATGGGAGGTGCCACGCCCACTTTTTCGCTACACCCAGTTGTTTTGGAGGTGGTAGGGATCGATCCCATATAACCCCTTACCGAGTTTCAATGATCTAACAAAAATACTTCCAGAGATATCGACTAAGAAATATTTCATTAGTATGGAAGGTGCCACGCCCCTTTTTCGTTATACCGAGGTGTTTTGGAGGTGGTAGGGATCGATCTCATATAATCTCTCACCAAATTTCAGTGGTCTAACCTAAATACTTCCAGAGATACCGACTAAGAAGTATTTCATTCGTATGGGAGGTGCCACGCCCCCTTTTTCGTTATCCCCAGTTTTTTTTGGAGGTGGTAGGGATCGATCTCATATAATCTCTCACCAAATTTCAGTGGTCTAACATAAATACTTCCAGAGATACGGACAATGGAAAATTCCATTTGTATGGGAGGTGCCACGCCCCCTATATATATCAAAATATTTTTTAGCCTGTGACCATCCCTGGAAGATGTACAGTGGGTGTGTAAAATTTGGTTACGATCGGTTTATAAGTTTAGGACGCAAGTCGATCTATACCTACATACATATAACTTGAGATGCATTTTAGGTCAAATGCCATTCTCAAACCTCCAAGGTTAATTCTCAACAGCACCTCAATAGTTTAGTTATAGCATTCCCAACTTCAAAGCACTTTTTTAATATAGGAATTTCAGTGATTCTCAAGTTCAGAATGCATTAAATCTCAACTTCATCTTAAGGGCAATTCCCTATTTGGCAATTTCTCAACTTCATCTCAAATAATGCGCAAGTTGAGAAATAACGTTGGAGAACAAAGCTTAACCTCAAGTTGTGAGGAAAGCTGAATCTCCACTTGAGAATCAAGGTTTTATCAAAAGTTGGAGAAAGAAATTGTCTGTGTTTGTTGGGAACTTAGACATATATCTTTTTTTTAAGCTATACTTTTTTTTAGATACAATTGCTTGGTAACTCAAAAAAATTCCCTTCAAGGGTTAATTTAACAGCTACAACAGTTAAATTCCGGTTATCGTTAACCGGCTTCTGTGAAAACAGCTCTATGGAGTTAATGAGCTAGCCAGCCCCATAAGAAAACACCTGTTTGGTAGTTGCGGGGAGAGTGGTGTTAGTGGAGAGATCTTTAGTACGTAGGTGCAACTGTGAGGTTGCAAGTCATGCATACAGCTATGCCGGTGTAGCTGTAGTCATGAGAGTTTCCCGAAACAAAAAATAAATAAAGTATGTCCATCAAAGCCGATAAAAAATCAGAATGTATACCCGAAAAGCTCACTTTTTTGGTTATGATATTATTTCATTGGAACTACGAACTTGAACCTGGAGAGCATAGAGGTGGATACCGCTAATTTACCAAAAATGAAACTACTATTTTTAAATGTGAAACTTCTATTTTTAAAGTGTGAATTTGGGTGTAAAAAAAGAATATAAGAAAAGTTAATTAAAATGTTTGTTATTTTCAAAAGGTCTCAAGGTGTAAGGTACTGGACATGGTGTACTAAGAAGGTGACCGCAAGAAATCAGCTGATTTTTACTTTTTTTATTTGAAGCTGAATTTCGATTGTCAACCTAGAGAGAAAATCTTCGTGTTTCATGATAAGTGTGGCAACATTGGCAAACATTGTTGTTGTGCGCCGTTGTAAGTTTGACAATCGAAATTCTAAATTACACTAACAAAATACATGGCAATTCAAGTTGCTCTCACCTTATCAGTACACCATGGTACTGGAAAATTATAACTTCTCAGTTCCCTGCTAGAAAAGTATGAACAATCTTTAAAGAACTATACATAAGGGAGTACCTTGGCAGAACAACGTCTGTCGGGTCAGCTAGTATGTAATAAAAATGAAACCAAAATCAACAATTTAGGAATACTTCCCCAAAAGTTGAGAATTAGCGCATTGTACTATTCGCAAAAAGAGGTTCAAGCACAATGGAAACACCACATACTTAAGAAAACATCTGCAACGGGTGCAGTTGCTTGAAAGTCAAGGGAATAAATGTAGTTCAGAAGAAGGAATTAGTGTTGGTGGCGATAGTTCAGCGTCAGGTAAGTTGGTGCATAATTGGCTGCGATTTAGTTTGGACTCGAGGATTTTAAAAATTAGAGGAAGGTAGAGATCCCCTTTTCTGATTACAAATATATAGTTCCTAGACTGCGCCGCCTGATAGTTATTGAGATATGAGAGGCTAAAGTTTGATAACTTAGTGTATTATGTTATATGAAGGCTAGTACTAGTACGCTGGATATAAAAAGAAAAATAAAGGACAGTTAATGAATAAAAACATAATAAATATCAAAAATACTTCCCTTTGCTGAAACATCTGCTATTGCGCGAACAATATTTTTCTTCTCTTCCTCTTTGAACTTTTCGTAAATTTTGACATCCACTAATTACCATGACCACTAATTAACAGTGAATGAACCTCTTTGGGCATGTGTCATCGAGAGGCACTCACTTCTTATTAATACCATTTTTTTTTTTGGAAAGGACTTCAAGTTTTCAAGTTATGCAGCCTAATCCAATAAATTTTGGCTCTAAAATGGCCTAAAATGCATCTGGTGTCAAAAAAAGATATTGTAAAATTTAATGGAATCAAGAAATCCATTTTTTACTTACACGGGGTGCCCCTGGAAATTGGAGTATTAGATTTTTGATTATGCTTCATAACGTAAAAACTTGAAGTCCTTTTCAAAAAATAAAAACTGGTATATTTAAGTAATGAATGCCTCTCGATGACACATGACCAATACTGCTCATTCATTGTCAATTAGTACCTAAAAAATGGCTTCAAAACCGGAAAACCGGATGAAATTTCCAAAAATTCCAACTTCTGGCATGAAAGACATACATATCATACTTTTTTCAAATGAATAAAACACTGTATATATGTAGTTCGAAACTGCCAACAACTCTCTACCCAAAACCGTTAAGAATTTGGAAATCGGATGAAAATAGGATTTTTACTGAATTTTTTTTACGAAGAAACGGTTTTTTGACCTTAAAACCAGATTTTGGGGGTGTTACAAACTTTTTAAAGGGCGTTTCGTGTATAACTCGACCAGGTGAACAATCTCCACTAGGTCGCTTCAAAAGTGTAAAATGGCTGTTGCACTGTGTTATTTTCCTGAGAATCCATTTAATGATTGATTTTACCAATTAGTATAAATTTTTAATGATTATTTTCCAATTAAATTTAAAAAAATCAAAAAAAAATCAAAAAAGGGTTTTTGATTATTTTTGATTTCTTTTTTTTTATTATTTTTGATAACTTTAGATTTTTTTCAGCATTGTTGTGAAATAATATAAAAATATACATATATGTATGTATATGCCATATGTATAGGAGATGTATAAAGTTCCTTTGTACAAATATACATAAGTATATATGCACTTATAGCACTTGCCAAAGATGTACATACGAGTATGTATGTACATTGTACATGTATGTATGTAATGGGTATTGGCCACAGTGGTATAGAGGTAGTGCGCTGCCCTACCAAAAACAATCCTTAAAGGTATAACTTGGAAAATATTAGACCTTGTTAATGGTATACTGTACGATATTCAATGAAAAGTATTTGGTATTCTTCTTAGAAGTACATTTAAAAAAAAAAAAAATTTTATAAATATGGGCCAGATTTCATATAATCACCTATATAATTTCTTCCTTATACATACAGAAATATATGCTAGTGTAAAGCCGCATGACCCCCTAAGTGTAAGTAGGTATATGTATAGACACAAATGTAGATATTTTTTACAACAAAACTGCAAGATGATCAAAAAAAAATCAGAAAAGCCTTTTTTGATTATTTCTAATTTTTTTTAATTTTTATTTTTTTTATTTTTATTTTTTTATTTTCTTCAATCGTAATCAATTACTAATTGCCTTTTCACGAAAACCAATTGAAATAATCATTAACAATTAAAAAAACTGTCTTATCAATTGATTACTTATTAATAATCAAATTTAACAGGTCTGGTTTTTATCAATAACTAGCAGGGTACCCGGCGTTGCTCGGGATGTTAGTAGTTAGGGGGCCTTTCATCAATATCAATAATATACTTTAAGATTACATATTTATATAATATACATAGCTGACCCGGCAAACTTCGTTCTTCCCAAAATAGATTTTTTTATTAATTTTACACTACTTCATTGTGCATACAACTTCAAAAATATAAAATTTTAGTATTCCGTTTAAGGCTACACGATACACAAAATTTTTAGTTTTCTGTCCCGGAGCGTAAGTAAATAGCGAAAAAATTTTTCCTACATGGGAACTATTGATATCATTAATCTCCTGATTAATTATCAGGTCCTAACTTTAAACGCTTTTACGATAACCCCACTTTTATGCGCAAAAATTGTTTTGATATCATTTAGCTCTATACCAATTTCCAGGTTCCTGCCTTAAATACTTTTAGAGATATTTAGCTTGAAAAATTAAATAAATTAATCGTATAACCCCTCACCAAATTTCAGTGGTGTAACCCGACTTCTTAGAGAGATACGGACAATGAAAAATTCCATTTGTATGGGAGGTGCCACGCCCACTTTTTCGCTACACCCAGTTGTTTTGGAGGTGGTAGGGATCGATCCCATATAACCCCTTACCGAGTTTCAATGATCTAACAAAAATACTTCCAGAGATATCGACTAAGAAATATTTCATTAGTATGGGAGGTGCCACGCCCCTTTTTCGTTATACCGAGGTGTTTTGGAGGTGGTAGGGATCGATCTCATATAATCTCTCACCAAATTTCAGTGGTCTAACCTAAATACTTCCAGAGATACCGACTAAGAAGTATTTCATTCGTATGGGAGGTGCCACGCCCCCTTTTTCGTTATCCCCAGTTTTTTTTGGAGGTGGTAGGGATCGATCTCATATAATCTCTCACCAAATTTCAGTGGTCTAACATAAATACTTCCAGAGATACGGACAATGGAAAATTCCATTTGTATGGGAGGTGCCACGCCCCCTATATATATCAAAATATTTTTTAGTCTGTGACCATCCCTGGAAGATGTACAGTGGGTGTGTAAAATTTGGTTACGATCGGTTTATAAGTTTAGGACGCAAGTCGATCTATACCTACATACATATAACTTGAGATGCATTTTAGGTCAAATGCCATTCTCAAACCTCCAAGGTTAATTCTCAACAGCACCTCAATAGTTTAGTTATAGCATTCCCAACTTCAAAGCACTTTTTTAATAAAGGAATTTCAGTGATTCTCAAGTTCAGAATGCATTAAATCTCAACTTCATCTTAAGGGCAATTCCCTATTTGGCAATTTCTCAACTTCATCTCAAATAATGCGCAAGTTGAGAAATAACGTTGGAGAACAAAGCTTAACCTCAAGTTGTGAGGAAAGCTGAATCTCCACTTGAGAATCAAGGTTTTATCAAAAGTTGGAGAAAGAAATTGTCTGTGTTTGTTGGGAACTTAGACATATATCTTTTTTTTAAGCTATACTTTTTTTTAGATACAATTGCTTGGTAACTCAAAAAAATTCCCTTCAAGGGTTAATTTAACAGCTACAACAGTTAAATTCCGGTTATCGTTAACCGGCTTCTGTGAAAACAGCTCTATGGAGTTAATGAGCTAGCCAGCCCCATAAGAAAACACCTGTTTGGTAGTTGCGGGGAGAGTGGTGTTAGTGGAGAGATCTTTAGTACGTAGGTGCAACTGTGAGGTTGCAAGTCATGCATACAGCTATGCCGGTGTAGCTGTAGTCATGAGAGTTTCCCGAAACAAAAAATAAATAAAGTATGTCCATCAAAGCCGATAAAAAATCAGAATGTATACCCGAAAAGCTCACTTTTTTGGTTATGATATTATTTCATTGGAACTACGAACTTGAACCTGGAGAGCATAGAGGTGGATACCGCTAATTTACCAAAAATGAAACTACTATTTTTAAATGTGAAACTTCTATTTTTAAAGTGTGAATTTGGGTGTAAAAAAAGAATATAAGAAAAGTTAATTAAAATGTTTGTTATTTTCAAAAGGTCTCAAGGTGTAAGGTACTGGACATGGTGTACTAAGAAGGTGACCGCAAGAAATCAGCTGATTTTTACTTTTTTTATTTGAAGCTGAATTTCGATTGTCAACCTAGAGAGAAAATCTTCGTGTTTCATGATAAGTGTGGCAACATTGGCAAACATTGTTGTTGTGCGCCGTTGTAAGTTTGACAATCGAAATTCTAAATTACACTAACAAAATACATGGCAATTCAAGTTGCTCTCACCTTATCAGTACACCATGGTACTGGAAAATTATAACTTCTCAGTTCCCTGCTAGAAAAGTATGAACAATCTTTAAAGAACTATACATAAGGGAGTACCTTGGCAGAACAACGTCTGTCGGGTCAGCTAGTATGTAATAAAAATGAAACCAAAATCAACAATTTAGGAATACTTCCCCAAAAGTTGAGAATTAGCGCATTGTACTATTCGCAAAAAGAGGTTCAAGCACAATGGAAACACCACATACTTAAGAAAACATCTGCAACGGGTGCAGTTGCTTGAAAGTCAAGGGAATAAATGTAGTTCAGAAGAAGGAATTAGTGTTGGTGGCGATAGTTCAGCGTCAGGTAAGTTGGTGCATAATTGGCTGCGATTTAGTTTGGACTCGAGGATTTTAAAAATTAGAGGAAGGTAGAGATCCCCTTTTCTGATTACAAATATATAGTTCCTAGACTGCGCCGCCTGATAGTTATTGAGATATGAGAGGCTAAAGTTTGATAACTTAGTGTATTATGTTATATGAAGGCTCTTACAACATGCCACAATCTATTGTTGAGCTTTACCCACTGATATTTCGGTAAATATATACAATCCCCTCGAGAAAACATCTTTCGAATCAGATACTACCTAATTTATATAATCAATCTATATCTCGTCTTAAGAGCATGTTGGCGAATTTCAAAAACGTTGCCATTACAACCGATATGTGGACATCGTTTGGTCTACGTCTTATATCACAGCAACTTGCCATTTTATTTACTCTGACCAGTAGCGCGATTCACTAACTTGTTTAACGTAATTTGTCAACGATATATTAACTTAACAATAATTTTAACAATTTTGTGATTCACTAACTGTTTTAACATAATTTGTCAACGATAAATCAACTTAGCAACAATTTTAACATATGCTATTCACTAACTTTTTGTCAACTCTGAATTCGATAAATTATCGTTGTCAATCTGTAAAGTGACATTTTATCAGAGATTATTTCTGCGCTGTTAAAATTTTGCTTACTTTTGTTTTGTTTGGACAATTTGTGAAATATTTATATTTAAGTGAAAAATATATATAAATATTATAGCTTTTGAGTTCGTAGCCTAAAATATGACACGGAGTGCAGTTACAAGGATCGTAAGAGTGGATCGAAGGTTACTTAGGAGCACAGATGATCCCTTTGACCTAGATCCATCGGAACTCAGGAAGTCGTATAGGGTAGGTCCTGAAGGACGGAGGATCACTGCAATATCGGCAGAGAAGCTTATAATAACTATAATAAAAATTATGAATTTTATTGAACACACACCTTTGCAGGTGTTGTGTGCATTACGTTTCTATGCTACAGGATGCTACCTGTTGGGGAACAGAGGGGCATCTCTATGAGTCAAACCTCAATAAGCCGGTGCATTTACCGTGTGGCCGATGCCATAAACACCGTAATGCTTTTCGAGGAGATTAAATTCCCTATGTCGCAAGCGGAACGTCAAGAAGCGAAGGACTTAGTGCGGCACCTGCTCCATTCGTTGGGGGTACGATAAGCGCAATTGATTGTACGCACATTTTTATATTAGCTCCTTAATAAAGAACTTTAATGAAGAAGCGCACTAAGCATGGGTCATTACACTTTTTTTGAGTGCTGACACAGTTGCACCAGCACACTAAAATGTGCTAGCACACTGTGCCGGCACGATTGTGCTTTTGCGAACTATCGAAAGCCGATAATTGAGCCACACACTTGGCGCCGTTTTCTGCTTGCATATATATTCATTCACCCACACATTGCTCACAATCGTATAGAATTTACCAAAATCATTTGGTATTACATCTGATAAATCAAGTTTCGTTAAACTAGGCTATCTTCCGTAAATCCAAAAAAAAAATACATTCACTCAGGAGGAAACAAGCAACCTGGCTTTGGAAGCAACCAATCTTGGCCATTCACCTAAACTCCAAAAAACGTTTGAGCGTTTGCACAAATTTAAGCGGTGAGTACGAACTTATAATCATCCCCACAAAGCAAATAAAAAACAGATGTGACCCAGATGGTAACACGCACACTTTGTTGCCGAAATAACATTCGCGATGTATCGAACGTGTTACTGTGCTACGAAGGTGTGCTTGTGCGAGCCGCACATCTATAAGTGTCAACACAGTAGTGCCGCACAGCACAGTGTCACACACACTTAAAGGGTACGTAAACCACCATTCGTACCACTCCCTCAATGTTCAAATGGTAAAGTATAGCTCTAAAGCTGCAAACAGCCACCGACGGAAAAACGGGCGACGTGTCAGCTGACACGATCTATGTTGTTGTTGTTGTAACGCCACGTAGCCCTGCCTAGGTAGTCCGTACCTACCCAATAATGTCATCAGGCTCTTCTAACGGAAGTCCTAGAAACCTAGCGGCTTCGATAGGGGCGGACCAGAGGGATGTGGGTGTTAGAAGAGTAGGCTCAGCTGAGCAGACGAAAAGGTGGTTAGTATTATGGGGGGACAAGCCACATGCCGGACAAACATTAGGCAAGTCGGGGTTCAGTCTGGATATGTAAGAGTTTAACCTATTACAATATCCAGACCGGAGTTGGGCCAGCATCACTCTAGTCTCCCTAGGCAGCCCGCGCTCCTCTTCGGCAACGGGTGGAGTTGTTGCCTGAAGAACGACGTTCGCTGGAATAGAGCTGACATAGGAATTTACCGAAACGGTGTGGATAAGGGTGAGGGCCTGCCGGTGCACCTTAGGATCAAACGGCGTGGAAATCAGGTGCCGGATCTCATCGAAGTGTTTGCGTAGTTGGCTTCTTATCCTCCTGGGGGGCGGATTTTCGTTAACCAGGCGTCCGTTCGGGTGCTGCGGTTTGCAACAGTTGAATAGGAATTGCCTGGTCAACATTTCGCTATGCTCTTTAACGGCGAGCATTTTCGCTTCATTGTGAAGGTGGTGCTCAGGAGACATAAGAAGACACCCAGTGGCGGTTCGAAGGGCGATATTCTGGCAGACCTGAAGCCTCGTCCAGTGTGTGTCAGCCAGCCCCGACGACCATATAGGCGTCGCGTAGCTCAGTACCGGCTGACCAATTGCTTTGTATGTAGCTAGTAACGTTTCTTTGTCTTTGCCCCAAGTGCTGCCAGCTAGCGACTTGAGGATTTTGTTACGGCTTTGGACTTTATTGACAATTGCGGTAACATGAGCGCCGTATTTGAACATGTTATCAAACGTTACCCCTAAGATTTTGGGGTGTGAGACAGTTGGTAGCTTAACACTATCAACGTAGACGTCTAATTCCATGTTCACTTGCGTTGTCCACGTCGTAAATAAGGTAGCCGAGGACTTATTCGGTGACAATGCCAGGTTTCTACCAGCGAAAAATTCCGACACGGCTGGGAGGTACGAGTTTATGCGAGAGCAGAGATCTTCAACGGAGGGGCCCGTTGCCAGAATCGTACAATCATCGACGATCGAGACACCCTCTGGTGGGGGGGGAAGTTTCGATATATAATAGTTAAATAGAAACGGGGATAGGACACCACCCTGGGGCACCCCTTGTTTAACTATTCTGGGTTTTGATCGGGCGCCTCTGAATTCTACCGACGATTGACGACCACTCAGATAATTGGCCGTCCAACGTTTAAGACAGGGGGGAAGGGACGAATCTTCCAGGTCTTTCAATAGTCGAGCATGATTGACCGTGTCAAAGGCTTTGGCCAAATCAAGCGCAACTAGCACTGTCCTGTGGTTTGGACGCTTTTGGTTTAGTCCGTCCCTATCTGTGTGGTAATGGCGTTCAGCGCGGTGGTAGTGCTGGGGTTTTTGCGGAAACCATGCTGATGTTCGGCGAGTCGCAAATTAGCGGTGAAATATGGTAATAAGATGGATTCCAACACTTTCACTACTGGCGAGAGAAGTGATATCGGGCGATATGACTCCCCTACGGCAGCTGGCTTGCCAGGCTTTAATAGTGGGACCACCTTTGCCTGTCTCCATCTTTCAGGAATGACAAAGGTGGACAAGGAAAGGTTGAAAATGTGTGTTAAATATCTTATGCCTTCGTCGCCGAGGTGTTTTAGCATCAGCATGGAGATGCCATCGGGGCCTATGTACCTGGTGTTCTTAGATCTCCGTATTGCCTCTTGTACTTCGGTTGTGGAGATGGCAATGGGCGCATCGCTGTTTTTGGGTTTATGCGCTTCCCTGGTGGCTCGGCGAATTTCTTTGTCCAACGGAGGATGCATTACAAACTGTCGGCAGCGAGCGCTCGCGCATCGTTTAGGTTTCGACTGAACCTTATCGCCGAAGGCGATGGATATTTTGTCGTTGGGCTTAGTCGGGTTGGACAAAGATTTCACCGTGTGTCTTGTTTTGACGCTTATTTAGATTAGGATCGGTTTCTCTTATGAGAAACCAACAGTAGTCGCCCATCATAGCGATATCCCAGAATCCTTCATAACGACTTTCAATCACTTTCATTTGCTGGTGAAACCTTTCGCCATGCTCGTCACTTTCGTCGCCAAGATTTTGCGGGAAAAAATTTAAGTGGGAGTGTAAGAAATGAATTTTTAAAGACAGATAATAATTTTCTTAGGCTGGATTTATCTTTCAATTCAGAACAAATTTTTTGTTTATATTTTTCCCGTTCTTGTTTGTTCGGAACTGGACGATGAATTCAGATTTATGGCTATATATTCTCATGTAAATTTATGTAATATATAATTTATTATAATATGTTTTTTTATTTACCCATTTCCGCATAGTTTTTGATTAAGTCGTTCACTATCATCTCGTAGTTAGGACTTTTGTGTTTGCCTAAAAGAGAAGTAACGACCTTTTCAAAAGAATCCCACGCTGCTGCCTCCACTGGTGACAATAGTTCTTTGAAATGGTTATTGGTCATCATTTTCCTTATTTGCGGTCCCTCAAAAATGCCTTCCTTTATTTTTGCTTCTGAAATCTCTGGGAAGATTGTCTTCAAATGATGAAAAGCTTCGCCTTCTTTGTCCAAAGCCTTCACAAAGTTTTTGATAAGGCCGAGCTTGATGTGGTGCGGAGGTAGAATTATTTTTTCCTTCTTTATAAGTGGACAGTATTTTATGTTATCTACCCCAACTTGAAACTCGATTCGTTCTGGCCAATCCTTTATGATGTAGTGGTCTTGACGAGCTCGGCTATCCCATTTGCATAGAAAGCAACAGTATTTTGTGTATCCACTTTGTAGACCACATAGCATTCCAACGACTTTAAGATCGGCACATATTTTCCAATCATGTTCTTCATATTTGATTAACTTGAGCAATTTTTGCATTATCTCATATGTTTCCTTCGTATTCAGTACAACATGATGCCGCGTAATCAGATACTACTGTTGACAATGAAACTGGAGCCGGAACTAAAGTTAAATTTGATTCTGGCAATGTCGCTTCTGTTGAAATTAGTTCTGGTAATGACACTGTAGATACGCTCGCATAGGTTACTTTTCTGGACTTTCCAACCCCAAGTACTTTTGTAGTACAAATATAGCAGTCCGTTGAATGGCAAGTTGGTTCCCTCCACTTCATTGGTGTAATAAATTTCACACGTCGCCTAAATAGATAGTTTCAGAAATTAGTCAGCTATGCGTTAAAAGGGAACAAATTCCTAATTTTTACAACGTACCTTTTTGTTCCGGTTTCCGAAGAAATCAATTCGACTCGGCATGTGGTGCACACAGTGTTCGGTGTCCATGAATTTTAGGCTCAATTCCAAAACACTTATAGTATGTAACTTTCAAAGGATTTGAAAACACACGTCTCATACTTTTAACAATAAATTGACCGCAGATGAAACAGAACATATCTGGATCATTTGTACGCCACATGGTACACAATGAAACTAATATTATAATTTCGACGTCGATTATAAAAAAAATAAAAACTTTCTTCATTTTTCAATACAATTTGTACAAATAAATTTGGAGCCAAAAAAGAGCTAAAAATGAAAAAAAAGGACTAGAAAAAGAGCTAGGAGCTAAAACAGAATTTTGGAGCTAAACGCCAAAAAAAAGAGCTAGATCTAGCTCTCAAAGCACCAAAATGGCAACACTGGTGACAATATGCGTATCTTTCTCTTCCAAACTCAGCCTATAGGGCCGCCTCTGTACAGTTTTATTTGGATCAACCAAACGCATCTCTAACCGAGTTCGGGGAATTCCATCAATAAAATAATTTGAATATTTTTTAATAAATTTACAACAAACACTCTTTATTAGACTCATCAAGCTCTGCGTCTTTATTTATAAAATCCTTGTAATTTTCGGATACCGAACACGTATTTACGCTTTTCGAAATAAAAATTTCAAAGTTACACTGGATCACAAATTCCAACTTTTTTTCTGCACCAGAGACGCCATAGTGAAATTCCTATGTAAAATCACCTCCTAATTCCGAAAATCGAGGTTATTTTTACTTGAATGGTACCGTTTTTGAGATGTTTACGATTTACCGTTATTTCAAAAAACAAAAAAGATGGCTCCACTAAATCGTGTATATCTCAAGAACAAACAGAGCTCATTCAAAACGGTTTGAAAAATTTGAAAGCTTATAAAATTTACTATAATCAGTACATACAACACTTTTTGCTAGGTCCTGCAGATTCAAACATATTGAACAATCATTACGGATTTTTTAATTTTTTTTGTAAAAATATAAAAAAATTTGTACTTTGCGAGGAAGCATCTCGAAAACTTTTTTTTTTGCAGATATTTTTGAATTTGAAAGAAAATAAAAAAGTAAATTAGATAAATACATAAGTGACACATTAGTATATAATTTTCTTAGGCTGGATTTATCTTTCAATTCAGAACAAATTTTTTGTTTATATTTTTCCCGTTCTTGTTTGTTCGGAACTGGACGATGAATTCAGATTTATGGCTATATATTCTCATGTAAATTTATGTAATATATAATTTATTATAATATGTTTTTTTATTTACCCATTTCCGCATAGTTTTTGATTAAGTCGTTCACTATCATCTCGTAGTTAGGACTTTTGTGTTTGCCTAAAAAAGAAGTAACGACCTTTTCAAAAGAATCCCACGCTGCTGCCTCCACTGGTGACAATAGTTCTTTGAAATGGTTATTGGTCATCATTTTCCTTATTTGCGGTCCCTCAAAAATGCCTTCCTTTATTTTTGCTTCTGAAATCTCTGGGAAGATTGTCTTCAAATGATGAAAAGCTTCGCCTTCTTTGTCCAAAGTCTTCACAAAGTTTTTGATAAGGCCGAGCTTGATGTGGTGCGGAGGTAGAATTATTTTTTCCTTCTTTATAAGTGGAGAGTATTTTATGTTATCTACCCCAACTTGAAACTCGATTCGTTCTGGCCAATCCTTTATGATGTAGTGGTCTTGACGAGCTCGGCTATCCCATTTGCATAGAAAGCAACAGTATTTTGTGTATCCACTTTGTAGACCACATAGCATTCCAACGACTTTAAGATCGGCACATATTTTCCAATCATGTTCTTCGTATTTGATTAAGTTGAACAATTTTTGCATTATCTCATATGTTTCCTTCGTATTCAGTACAACATGATGCCGCGTAATCAGATACTACTGTTGACAATGAAACTGGAGCCGGAACTAAAGTTAAATTTGATTCTGGCAATGTCGCTTCTGTTGAAATTAGTTCTGGTAATGACACTGTAGATACGCTCGCATAGGTTACTTTTCTGGACTTTCCAACCCCAAGTACTTTTGTAGTACAAATATAGCAGTCCGTTGAATGGCAAGTTGGTTCCCTCCACTTCATTGGTGTAATAAATTTCACACGTCGCCTAAATAGATAGTTTCAGAAATTAGTCAGCTATGCATTAAAAGGGAACAAATTCCTAATTTTTACAACGTACCTTTTTGTTCCGGTTTCCGAAGAAATCAATTCGACTCGGCATGTGGTGCACACAGTGTTCGGTGTCCATGAATTTTAGGCTCAATTCCAAAACACTTATAGTATGTAACTTTCAAAGGATTTGAAAACACACGTCTCATACTTTTAACAATAAATTGACCGCAGATGAAACAGAACATATCTGGATCATTTGTACACTCAAACTCTCGCGCCCTTTTATTCATTTTTTATTTTTAAGTAAATGACGGGTTATAAACTGAACAGTATCCGGCGAGCCTTGCAGATATTATGAAGGAACAAGGCGCATGTACTCTTATTTATACTTAGATCCAGTAAAAATTCAAGCCTACCTAAACAAAAAGGTTCCCTAGTTCTACAAAGAAAACACTACCTGCCTCAAAAATATGCTCTTGTTTAAAATGTACCTAGGTTTGAGAAAACGACACTAACAGCTTTTTGTATCTAATAACTTTTCGAAAATCTACCTGCTAACTAACTGATATACGAATACTAACACATATGTATGTACCAGTAGGGTACTTAAGCATTAAATGGATATAGTTACTTGAATGCTTATAACTTTTGTATTAGTTCATCGATTTGGTTCACTGATAGCTTATTTTTTTTGTAATAAAACAGAGCTTAGAGGGGGGAGAAAATATCTGCAAAAAAACAAAAAGTTTTCGAGATGCTTCCTCGCAAAGTACAAATTTTTTTATATTTTTACAAAAAAAATTTAAAAAATCCGTAATGATTGTTCAATATGTTTGAATCTGCAGGACCTAGCAAAAAGTGTTGTATATATATATTAAGTGGAGCCATCTTTTTTGTTTTTTGAAATAACGGTAAATCGTAAATATCTCAAAAACCGTACCAATCAAGTAAAAATAACCTTGATTTTCGGAATTAGGAGGTGATTTTACATATGAATTTCACTATGGCGTCTCTGGTGCATTTTGGCTGTAAACCAGTGTTATCAACCGACATTGCAACTCCGAAACCTTGGCTTAGAATTTTCACGACCAATTATTGCATCGTACGTTAAATGGCAGTCTAAAACTACATGAAACGTAACTTCTTAGGCATGGCCACTAATTATGACGCGAATATTCAGCCCCAGAATCAAAATAAAATGGATACGACTCACCAGACTGAAACAGCATACCTTTTGGCTCGGCCACAGCACATAAGTTCACCTTCTTCTCGTACGTGTTCTCCTTTTTGCCATTCAAAGATGTGCTGCTACCCTTTGGACATACAGTAGCTACATGACCAGCCTCACCACACTTAAAGCATGTAAGCGTCGGCCGTTTTCTTTCCAGCGATGAACTGCACTGCAATTGATTTCCTCTTGAAGCGTGGCTTACATTATTTCTTTTCATACGGCAATCCGCAATTTTGTGATCCGTTTTACCACAGAAATGACACTTCACAACTGTTGACAACCTTGATTTCTTATTTTCAGGATACGTAGAACCAGCAAAAGTAGATGGCTCCTTTCGCTTTCGAAATGAAAATGCTTTGAGGTTCTGTTGAAGCTCGTTTCTTGTTTTCATATCAGTTGTGAAAAGCAAACGCTGTAATCTGTTATCGAACTGTGTAGTGTGCGCAAGAACGACAGACACGGCGATCTACTCAATGTTCATTGACTTCCATCTTGACACAAGGGAAGTTACCAATCGACTTCCATACAGAGAAAGGCATTCACCATCACTCGGACGACCATTCAAAATGTGTACCAATGCGGCCGCTGGTGTCTCAACACCCACGAATCGCTGCACGAACAAATCTTTAAATTGCTGCCACGTTATGTCAGCAAAGCAAACTTGTGACAACCACTGCGACGCACCTCCTTCTAAAGCCTTACTTAAGGATATGATTAATGCGCTACCCACTAATAAATTTTCAACAAAAATCATGTCAACTGTTGCGCACCACGAAGTTTGGTCAGCGCCAGCATAATCTGGATTGAACTTCGGCAACGAGATAACTTTTGGTTCCATAGTAGTCGGTTTGTGCATTGCTCTAATTTATTCCTGGAACTTTCGATTTTCCGACTCCAAAAGCGAGCGCGAACATTTATTTGAGGTTTCTTCAGGCGGGATCCATCCCACTACTGATGTCGGAGTAAGCTCACTATTTACCTTAGAATTCCCTTTATTAACCGAATTTTCCTCGAACGACATTTTCAATAATTAATTCAAAGATTGCTGATATGCGCAGTGAGTCTCTGAACGCTATGTTTAACTTCACGTTATTTTCAATAATGCCAAAATGGCTGACACTATTCTATATTTTCTCAATCTTTCTCATGGACTACTCGATTGTTTCATATCATTTTGAATCTTACATTTGAGTTAAAATCTGCTCAGCCATATCAAAGCGTTCAGGACCACACTCGGTAGAGCCCTTTAGCTCTCACCTCGCTCACAGCAGAAAATATTGTAGTGAGAAGAAGGTACCTCAAGAGCAATGGTGGGCAGAGCAGCTCTATAGAGCTGCGAGAGTAAAATCGTGTGTACGTATACAAAAGCGGTGAGAATGAAATGCGCTCAATTCAATTTCAAGAGTACAAGAAACAGGTTTCTGCCTATACGTTACACAGTGGGCAACTTTGTTTTATATTGATTAAAGTTGTATGATGTTTGAAATTGGGTGGGAAATTGAAGTTATTTTTCTGTTATATAGGTAGTTCTAAAAGCCACAATGCATAATTTCTCCAGGTCGTTAAATCTTATTACAGAGTTCATTAAAGCAATATTTTTTGGCGTTCCACAGGGCTATTAATGATTTCAGAAAAAATTACCGAAAAATATGTTCTTTCGGAAGCAAACTTACTTACTTGCAAATAAAAAAATAGAAAAGAATTAAAAAGATTGCCTGTTACTTTTGAACAAAGAAAGAGTATATTTTCAAAAAAAAGCTAACTATTGCGTTGGAATAAAAAATAGTATTCTCTTGTTACAAAAAACAAATCAAAACAATATGAAAAAATATAAACCTGAACTAATATTTTTAAATAAAAAAAAATATAAGCTTTATTTTGAAAACTTAATAAAAAGAAAGCAAAATATAAACTAAAACCAAACCAAAATGGAAACTAAAACAAAATAGTTACTCGTGAAAATCGGGGTTGGCCCCACTGTCCTCTCAAAAGCACACTCATACAAGCACAAGAGGTGCTGTACATTTGTTTGTAGTGGTGCCCACCGCTGCTCAAGAGTAATGAAATACTCTCTCTCATAGTACAATTGGAACAATGAAGCAGAAGCTTGAATCAAAGACGCCATTTCATTAAAGCAAAAGCTACTACGATCATAGTTACATGCAAGTTTTATTGAAAGAATAAAGTAGATTGAGCAAAGTAGAAGTATTATGAATGAAATCAGGTACTGCACCGACACATACATATGCATGCACATCTAAAACATAAAAAACTCAAGTTAATTAATGTTGCGTCTACTAACAAAATAATGCATTTAGATGAATTACTTTTGGAGCTAGAAAAAGAGGTTGGTAAATGCTATATTAAGCAAGTAGAACTACAAATAGATGATTAGTTTTTCAAATACTTTTCAATACCAAAAAAATTACCGGGAATAAAATTTTAAAAAATTTAGAAGTTATATTGACGGACCCTGTAGAGACAGTGACAGACAACGACAAAAAACTCAAATTAATGACAATTTACCATAATGATCCAATATCAGGCAGACATTTCGGAACAAAAAAATTATACGTCAAATTACGACCGAAATATTATTGGAAAATTACATTGCGAAATTTATAAAAAAAAATTGGAAAATGCTTGGTCAACAAAGTAAAACCAAAAAAAAAGAAAATATGGTTCTTACGCCAACGCCCTGCAAGCCATCCGATATCGTCGTTATAGACACAGTAGGACCCATACTTCAGGCGATTAATTTTAATAAGTTGTCAATTACTATTATATGCGACTTAACAAAATACTTAGTAGCAATGTTATCTTTGGTTGAGAGCAAAGATGACTTGACTTGAGACTTCGTTATACTCTCTCATTTTTTCGCT
This sequence comes from Sphenella marginata, assembly GCA_951509765.1. Taxonomy (NCBI): domain Eukaryota; kingdom Metazoa; phylum Arthropoda; class Insecta; order Diptera; family Tephritidae; genus Sphenella; species Sphenella marginata. Next base: position 45,790,544 of record OX608081.1, on the reverse strand, counting down.
CTCACTTGCTATCACCCCTATCATGGATTTCAATTACGTTCCCGTTCTACGCTCCGCCGAAATCGAAAATTGGTATCATGCGTTTAAATTGGATTGAAAGAAGAAGAGGAAGAGCTATAAATCTTTCGAAATCAGCTGTTTGCCTTGAAATGTGTGGAATTGGAACATAACAAAGCAAAAATACACAAATTAGTGCTTCTGAATTAAAAGTACAATTGTATTACATATTTATTAACTTAATTCCATAAATTAACTAATTACATATGTATTGAGCATTATGTAATAAATTTAGTGAAATTTTATACATAGATCAATTGATTGATTACAGCAGACGTCGGAGGACCAACAAAAAGCAAGAGGACACTGTTGTGCTAGAAGAGTCTGCTTCTTCAACCAGGCACGCAGATACACACATACGCCGAGCAAACATTAGACATGTCAGGATTAAGTCTGACCGCAGATGGTACTTTTCGCTGGATGAAGACATTCGCGGCCCCGGAGCTGACAAAGGAGTTTACCGAGTATGTGTTGGTGGTGTGGAGTGGCTGCCGGTGCACGTTTGGTTAGTTGTAATGGTGTTACTAAAATTGTTAGATTGGTGTTTTGAATGTTAGTCCAATTTTTGGTAATTGTTTACAACCGGTGCCGAGTGCTAATGCGCGTCCAAAAATATTGAAAATATTATATCTCCGGAGTCGGATTAACATTCCGGGCATCGAAACGCGTCTTTTGATACCCCTTCCCACAATTTGGACAAATATTAGCACTCGGCACCGGTCTTAAACAATTACCCTGCAAACATATCAAAAAACCTCATTAGAGCACAAAAACAAAATATAGCGAGCGTTTTACAACTTTTATATACGAGTTTTACTTATATTTTAAGAGTTTTAACAAAAAATCGCGGAAATTAATCTAATATTGTTTTGCAAAATAAAAAACAAGCAGCTCTCCGTCAACAAAATTGCAACTGAGAAAAACGGAGCTACGCTCGAAGTCCATGATAGGCAGAATTGTAAGTTTCGAAGTTGAACTGAACGGAAACTGAACGGAAACGGAACGCATGATACCAAAGTTGCCAAGCGGAGTAAATTTCGATCCAAGTCGAAATGCATGATAGGGGTGTATTTATTTGGATTTGTTGCCAGCACGGTTGCCACAGCATGTTTTTTTTTGGACCAGATCTCAAAAAAAGGAGCAAATTTTTTTTTTCTTATTAATACACAAACTACATAATTTTTAAAAAATAATACATATAACCAGAGCTGGGTAAATTCAATTCCATTACAATTACAATTCCATTCCTCAGGAATTGTGGAAAGTAATCAATTCCTTTGCCCCACACAAAAGGAATTCATTACATTTCAATTCCTCAAAAATGTAATTTCCTCATTTTGAGGCTCAAGTACAAAAAAAAATTTTTTTGGAATTGAAAAAAAATACCTTGCGCAAATGTAATTTCTTCTCAAATACTTGCGAAAGTAATTGAAATTTTTCCAATTACATTACAAGGAATGCCAAAAGTACTCTCGAATGTCCAATTACATTCCTCAAAGGAATTGTAAAAGTAATTGAAAATCGAAATGTTAATTCTTGCATAAAAACATATTTCGATCGACTTTTCGGGCAATATTTTTCACTTTTTCAAAAAGGGATCCCTTCTAAGCGATAATGACCCATACTCGAAAACACCAGGGAGCATAAAGTTGTCCTGATTTTGCCAGCCAAGTAGAGCCGCGGCTCATATGATATTGGAAGCGTCCACGTTTTCTTGAAAGTATATCATGGAGGGATTGAAGAACGACTTATAGAACGTGACCTTTATTCATCGAGAGAGAGCTTAACTTGTAATTTTCCGCTAATCTCCGATAAGGCAGGCTCTTCAATATATGACTTATCGGCGTCCTTGCGCTGATCGACCGCCAGAAATACGAGGACAGGAAGTCCTATGACAAAAGATATAAAGCAAATAAGTGCTGATATTTTGATATCTTTTGTTTGACGCCTTCAACACCTAACAACTTCCAACGGAAGGGGACCGCTTCCAAACAATGGTCGTCTACAACAAAGCATTAAAGGGTTTGGGTATATCAATAAAACACCTACTGCCAATACTACCCGCATTATCTACAAAATTAGGCTTAAAAAAGTCCGCAAAAAGGTTAACTGAATCAACCAAACTCTCGGAACAAATACCATTCAGGCAGACATTTCGGAACAAAAAAATTATACGTCAAATTACGACCGAAATATTATTGGAAAATTACATTGCGAAATTTATAAAAAAAAATTGGAAAATGCTTGGTCAACAAAGTAAAACCAAAAAAAAAGAAAATATGGTTCTTACGCCAACGCCCTGCAAGCCATCCGATATCGTCGTTATAGACACAGTAGGACCCATACTTCAGGCGATTAATTTTAATAAGTTGTCAATTACTATTATATGCGACTTAACAAAATTCTTAGTAGCAATGTTATCTTTGGTTGAGAGCAAAGATGACTTGACTTGAGACTTCGTTATACTCTCTCATTTTTTCGCTCTCACTTGCTTTCACCCCTATCATGGATTTCAATTACGTTCCCGTTCTACGCTCCGCCGAAATCGAAAATTGGTATCATGCGTTTAAATTGGATTGAAAGAAGAAGAGGAAGAGCTATAAATCTTTCGAAATCAGCTGTTTGCCTTGAAATGTGTGGAATTGGAACATAACAAAGCAAAAATACACAAATTAGTGCTTCTGAATTAAAAGTACAATTGTATTACATATTTATTAACTTAATTCCATAAATTAACTAATTACATATGTATTGAGCATTATGTAATAAATTTAGTGAAATTTTATACATAGATCAATTGATTGATTACAGCAGACGTCGGAGGACCAACAAAAAGCAAGAGGACACTGTTGTGCTAGAAGAGTCTGCTTCTTCAACCAGGCACACAGATACACACATACGCCGAGCAAACATTAGACATGTCAGGATTAAGTCTGACCGCAGATGGTACTTTTCGCTGGATGAAGACATTCGCGGCCCCGGAGCTGACAAAGGAGTTTACCGAGTATGTGTTGGTGGTGTGGAGTGGCTGCCGGTGCACGTTTGGTTAGTTGTAATGGTGTTACTAAAATTGTTAGATTGGTGTTTTGAATGTTAGTCCAATTTTTGGTAATTGTTTACAACCGGTGCCGAGTGCTAATGCGCGTCCAAAAATATTGAAAATATTATATCTCCGGAGTCGGATTCACATTCCGGGCATCGAAACGCGTCTTTTGATACCCCTTCCCACAATTTGGACAAATATTAGCACTCGGCACCGGTCTTAAACAATTACCCTGCAAACATATCAAAAAACCTCATTAGAGCACAAAAACAAAATATAGCGAGCGTTTTACAACTTTTATATACGAGTTTTACTTATATTTTAAGAGTTTTAACAAAAAATCGCGGAAATTAATCTAATATTGTTTTGCAAAATAAAAAACAAGCAGCTCTCCGTCAACAAAATTGCAACTGAGAAAAACGGAGCTACGCTCGAAGTCCATGATAGGCAGAATTGTAAGTTTCGAAGTTGAACTGAACGGAAACGGAACGCATGATACCAAAGTTGCCAAGCGGAGTAAATTTCGATCCAAGTCGAAATGCATGATAGGGGTGTATTTATTTGGATTTGTTGCCAGCACGGTTGCCACAGCATGTTTTTTTTTGGACCAGATCTCAAAAAAAGGAGCAAATTTATTTTTTCTTATTAATACACAAACTACATAATTTTTAAAAAATAATACATATAACCAGAGCTGGGTAAATTCAATTCCATTACAATTACAATTCCATTCCTCAGGAATTGTGGAAAGTAATCAATTCCTTTGCCCCACACAAAAGGAATTCATTACATTTCAATTCCTCAAAAATGTAATTTCCTCATTTTGAGGCTCAAGTACAAAAAAAAATTTTTTTGGAATTGAAAAAAAATACCTTGCGCAAATGTAATTTCTTCTCAAATACTTGCGAAAGTAATTGAAATTTTTCCAATTACATTACAAGGAATGCCAAAAGTACTCTCGAATGTCCGATTACATTCCTCAAAGGAATTGTAAAAGTAATTGAAAATCGAAATGTTAATTCTTGCATAAAAACATATTTCGATCGACTTTTCGGGCAATATTTTTCACTTTTTCAAAAAGGGATCCCTTCTAAGCGATAATGACCCATACTCGAAAACACCAGGGAGCATAAAGTTGTCCTGATTTTGCCAGCCAAGTAGAGCCGCGGCTCATATGATATTGGAAGCGTCCACGTTTTCTTGAAAGTATATCATGGAGGGATTGAAGAACGACTTATAGAACGTGACCTTTATTCATCGAGAGAGAGCTTAACTTGTAATTTTCCGCTAATCTCCGATAAGGCAGGCTCTTCAATATATGACTTATCGGCGTCCTTGCGCTGATCGACCGCCAGAAATACGAGGACAGGAAGTCCTATGACAAAAGATATAAAGCAAATAAGTGCTGATATTTTGATATCTTTTGTTTGACGCCTTCAACACCTAACAACTTCCAACGGAAGGGGACCGCTTCCAAACAATGGTCGTCTACAACAAAGCATTAAAGGGTTTGGGTATATCAATAAAACACCTACTGCCAATACTACCCGCATTATCTACAAAATTAGGCTTAAAAAAGTCCGCAAAAAGGTTAACTGAATCAACCAAACTCTCGGAACAAATACCATTCAGGCAGACATTTCGGAACAAAAAAATTATACGTCAAATTACGACCGAAATATTATTGGAAAATTACATTGCGAAATTTATAAAAAAAAATTGGAAAATGCTTGGTCAACAAAGTAAAACCAAAAAAAAAGAAAATATGGTTCTTACGCCAACGCCCTGCAAGCCATCCGATATCGTCGTTATAGACACAGTAGGACCCATACTTCAGGCGATTAATTTTAATAAGTTGTCAATTACTATTATATGCGACTTAACAAAATACTTAGTAGCAATGTTATCTTTGGTTGAGAGCAAAGATGACTTGACTTGAGACTTCGTTATACTCTCTCATTTTTTCGCTCTCACTTGCTATCACCCCTATCATGGATTTCAATTACGTTCCCGTTCTACGCTCCGCCGAAATCGAAAATTGGTATCATGCGTTTAAATTGGATTGAAAGAAGAAGAGGAAGAGCTATAAATCTTTCGAAATCAGCTGTTTGCCTTGAAATGTGTGGAATTGGAACATAACAAAGCAAAAATACACAAATTAGTGCTTCTGAATTAAAAGTACAATTGTATTACATATTTATTAACTTAATTCCATAAATTAACTAATTACATATGTATTGAGCATTATGTAATAAATTTAGTGAAATTTTATACATAGATCAATTGATTGATTACAGCAGACGTCGGAGGACCAACAAAAAGCAAGAGGACACTGTTGTGCTAGAAGAGTCTGCTTCTTCAACCAGGCACGCAGATACACACATACGCCGAGCAAACATTAGACATGTCAGGATTAAGTCTGACCGCAGATGGTACTTTTCGCTGGATGAAGACATTCGCGGCCCCGGAGCTGACAAAGGAGTTTACCGAGTATGTGTTGGTGGTGTGGAGTGGCTGCCGGTGCACGTTTGGTTAGTTGTAATGGTGTTACTAAAATTGTTAGATTGGTGTTTTGAATGTTAGTCCAATTTTTGGTAATTGTTTACAACCGGTGCCGAGTGCTAATGCGCGTCCAAAAATATTGAAAATATTATATCTCCGGAGTCGGATTCACATTCCGGGCATCGAAACGCGTCTTTTGATACCCCTTCCCACAATTTGGACAAATATTAGCACTCGGCACCGGTCTTAAACAATTACCCTGCAAACATATCAAAAAACCTCATTAGAGCACAAAAACAAAATATAGCGAGCGTTTTACAACTTTTATATACGAGTTTTACTTATATTTTAAGAGTTTTAACAAAAAATCGCGGAAATTAATCTAATATTGTTTTGCAAAATAAAAAACAAGCAGCTCTCCGTCAACAAAATTGCAACTGAGAAAAACGGAGCTACGCTCGAAGTCCATGATAGGCAGAATTGTAAGTTTCGAAGTTGAACTGAACGGAAACGGAACGCATGATACCAAAGTTGCCAAGCGGAGTAAATTTCGATCCAAGTCGAAATGCATGATAGGGGTGTATTTATTTGGATTTGTTGCCAGCACGGTTGCCACAGCATGTTTTTTTTTGGACCAGATCTCAAAAAAAGGAGCAAATTTATTTTTTCTTATTAATACACAAACTACATAATTTTTAAAAAATAATACATATAACCAGAGCTGGGTAAATTCAATTCCATTACAATTACAATTCCATTCCTCAGGAATTGTGGAAAGTAATCAATTCCTTTGCCCCACACAAAAGGAATTCATTACATTTCAATTCCTCAAAAATGTAATTTCCTCATTTTGAGGCTCAAGTACAAAAAAAAATTTTTTTGGAATTGAAAAAAAATACCTTGCGCAAATGTAATTTCTTCTCAAATACTTGCGAAAGTAATTGAAATTTTTCCAATTACATTACAAGGAATGCCAAAAGTACTCTCGAATGTCCAATTACATTCCTCAAAGGAATTGTAAAAGTAATTGAAAATCGAAATGTTAATTCTTGCATAAAAACATATTTCGATCGACTTTTCGGGCAATATTTTTCACTTTTTCAAAAAGGGATCCCTTCTAAGCGATAATGACCCATACTCGAAAACACCAGGGAGCATAAAGTTGTCCTGATTTTGCCAGCCAAGTAGAGCCGCGGCTCATATGATATTGGAAGCGTCCACGTTTTCTTGAAAGTATATCATGGAGGGATTGAAGAACGACTTATAGAACGTGACCTTTATTCATCGAGAGAGAGCTTAACTTGTAATTTTCCGCTAATCTCCGATAAGGCAGGCTCTTCAATATATGACTTATCGGCGTCCTTGCGCTGATCGACCGTCAGAAATACGAGGACAGGAAGTCCTATGACAAAAGATATAAAGCAAATAAGTGCTGATATTTTGATATCTTTTGTTTGACGCCTTCAACACCTAACAACTTCCAACGGAAGGGGACCGCTTCCAAACAATGGTCGTCTACAACAAAGCATTAAAGGGTTTGGGTATATCAATAAAACACCTACTGCCAATACTACCCGCATTATCTACAAAATTAGGCTTAAAAAAGTCCGCAAAAAGGTTAACTGAATCAACCAAACTCTCGGAACAAATACCATTCAATTTCACACAAGTTTGGAGCAACCTTTTTTTGATCGGACGTAATTCCAGAAGGATTTGGGGTTTGGTTTTTGCTTTTCCTCGAAACGAGAAATGTATTTATTGTCAAGTTCATTGAACTGATTCATATAGTTAATATATTGAACTTTGAAAGAGATGTCAATGGAATCCTTGTATAATTTCAAATATTTGTTTCTTTTATTTTTCAAAGATTTTAGCTCGGCGGTGTACCAAGGAAGTTTGTGTACCTTGCGGGGGATAAAGGAAAAATTGTTCCTACATAATTCAAACAGCTTGTGAAGGAAATATCGAAACACTCAGAAATATTTTTTCCAAAGAAAATATACGACCAGTCAACATCGGAAATAAGCTAGTTCAGATACTCCAAAGAGGATAAGAGTGTTGAGCGGCCGTATGAGATGAAGACGCTGTGAGCTGTGGGAATTGCAGCAGTGCTGTTAGTTTTTCAGCCTGAGCAATCGTTGCGGTGTGGATGGGCTGGACGACGTGTACCGCGGGGTCTGGGAATGGCAGGGTTAAGCCCTGAGCATCCGGATCTGTGAATGAAGGAACCCTGCTGTTGTTGTTTTAACACTACGTTGCCCTGCCTAGGTAGTCAGTATCAACCTTACCCAATATTGTCATCGAACTCTTCTAACGGAAGTCCTCGAAACCTAGCGGCTTCAACAGGGGAGGACCAGAGGGATATGGGTGTTAGAAGAGTAGGCTCGGATGAGCAGACAAAACGATGGTTAGTAGTATGGGGGGACAAGCCGCATGCCGGACAAACATTAGGCAAGTCGGGGTTCAGTCTGGATAGGTAAGAGTTTAACATATTACAATATCCAGACCGGAGTTGAGCCAGCATAACCCTAGTCTCCCTAGGCAGCTCGCGCTCCTCTTCGGCAACGGGTGGTGTTGTTGCCTGAAGAACGGCGTTCACCGGGAGAGAGCCAACATAGGAATTTACCGAATTCGTGTGGATGAGGGTGAGGGCCTGCCGGTGCACCTTATTATCAAACGGCGTGGAAATCAGGTGCCGGATCTCATCGTAGTGTTTGCGTAGATGGCTCCTTATGCTCCTGGGGGGCGGATCCTCGTTGATCAGGCGTCCGTTCGGATGCTGCGGTTTGCAACAGTTGAACAGGAATTGCCTGGTCAACATCTCGCTATGCTCTTTAACGGCGAGTATTTTCGCTTCATTGTGAAGGTGGTGCTCAGGAGACATAAGAAGACACCCAGTGGCGGTACGAAGGGCGGTGTTTTGGCAGACCTGTAGCCTCGTCCAGTGTGTGTCAGCTAGCCCCGGCGTCCATATTCGTCGCGTAGCTCAGTACCGCCTGGCCAATTGCTTTATATGTATGTAGCTAGTAACGTTTCTTTGTCTTTACCCCAAGTGCTGCCAGCTAGGGACTTGAGGATTTTGTTACGGCTTTGGACTTTATTGGCAATTGCGGTTACATAAGCGCCGTATTTGAACATGTTATCAAACGTCACCTTTAAGATTTTGGGGTATGAGACAGTTGGTAGCTTGACACTATCAACGTAGACGTCTAATTCCATGTTCACTTGCGTTGTCCACGTCGTGAATAGGGTGGCCGAGGCTCTTATTCGGTGACAATGCCAGGTTTCTCCCGGCGAAGAATTCGGACACGTCTGGGAGGTATGAGTTAATTCGAGAGCAGAGTTCTTCAACGGAGGGGCCTGTTGCCAGAATCGTACAATCGTCGGCGTAAGAGACGATCGAGACACCCTCTGGTGGGGGGGGAAGTTTCGATATATGTATAATAGTTAAACAGAAACGGGGATAGGACACCACCCTGTGGCACCCCTTGTTTAACTATTCTGGGTTTTGATCTTGCGCTTCTAAACTCAACCGGCGATTGACGACCACTCAGGTAGTTGGCAGTCCAACGTTTAAGACAGGGAGGAAGGGACGAGTCTTCAAGGTCTTTCATTAGTTGCACATGGTTGACCGTGTCAAAAGCAGGAACCCTGCTGTAAGTGATTGCTCCAAGGATAACACTTTAAGTACCTGTTAAATATGTACCTGTTTTAATCTGAAAGTTTTTTTTTTTTTTAAATTTCATCTAATGACCAAAAAGGAATCATTACCACAACAGACGGTTCTATCGTACCGGGTTTAACACACGTCCAAGGGATGTTATTACAGCAGGGTAAGTGATTGCTCCAAGGATAACACTTTAAGTTGGGACTAAACAAATTGGATAGGGTAACACTGAAATAACATCCCTTGGACGTGTGTTAAAACCCGGTACGATAGAACCGTCTGTTGTGGTAATGATTCCTTTTTGGCCATTAGATGAAATTAAAAATTTTCAGATTAAAACAGGTACATATTTGTTGAATAATGATAGAAATTGGCAATCTCCAGACTAGGATTCTAGCCTATAAACTTAACTTCGGGATCAATTTTGAAGCTTACGGTTTAAATCCCCGCATTCGTAATGTTTTACTTTTTTTTATCTTTATTTTTCATATAAATATGCAAAATTATAAAATTTCTTTCACGTAGTTGTATATGTATGTATCTTTCAATAATATTATAATAGGAATGATTAAAATATAGCATTAAGTGGAAATGTCCATAAGTCCATTTATATTTGATTTTAAGCTTTCTTCTCTTCTTCGATAACTTCCCTCGTGGGCAAAGGATTTTTCTCGCAAGTTTCGGTGTGCTTCAATTTTTTAGAATCGAAATTTTCAATACCAGCAATAAGTTGATTTTTCTCCTTCTCCTGTTCGATGGCTGAAATTAAAAAAAAAAAAAATTACGTTAGATTAACTATTGTGACAAGAGCTAAACTCAAAGTTTTTGGAGATATTGGGCATTTTGTATTGACAATTTGGCTTGGAAAGCGTATTCTCAAGGCGATATAAGCGGATCGCATCGGCTCAAAGTATTTTGTTGTTGCTTTGGGTTGGCTTACATAAATGTCGAGACAAACTAAAATAAGAACGAAGGGTGAATTCGTTCGGAATAAGTTAAATGTCAGAAAACCATACTCGACTGGAGCGGTAGACACAGGGGGTCCTAATTAAGGGGGTCCATTTCTATTAACTAAGGGCCATTTTCACAGTGGCGAATTAACTTACGTTCCACAGTTTCAACTTTCTAGTTGAGGTAACTAGAGTTTAACCGCTCAACACTGGTTAGTTAACCTAGGGTTAGAGCTCATAAGGTTATCTATTGTATATTGGGCAAGAGATATTTATCAAAATAGCTTAAACAAAATTGTGAATCGATAGTTAACTGTGGAATGCAAGTTAACTCGGCACTGTGAAAATTATCCTTAGCTGTATTGAATTTAAAAAGTTTAAGCCCATAAAACAATTCGTACTTTTAATATTTTTTCTTTTAAAGTTGGATTTGGCTAAATTTTATCACTTTTTGTAAAGGTTTATAAATACAGGTTGCGCATGATGCAATAAACAGGTGATCGCATGGTGACATACAGCCGTGCGTACATAATTTGTGTAATGTATTTTGTTGTTGTACTTTGTGTGCGTACTGTCAAAATTACACTGAAAAATGGGCATAATGTCAAAATTAAAGAAAAAAACTTTTTAATCAGCTGTCTCATGCCACGACCTTCCATAGTTGGATCATGAAGTTGAGTCTTCAGAAGCTTGGTTTGTTTGCTATTGTTGTTGAAATTTGTTTCAGAGTCAAATGGCTATCAAATCGCTTTAGTTTGTTTACAAATAAACACAAGCAAAACAGAAAAAATTTCAAAATGAAATATTTCAAAAGGAAAAAAGTTGTATTTTTAATTGGTGTGCGTCCAATTTCTGTTTCTTACTTATTTTTTTTGCTCATTTTACATAAAATTTGGAGAAAACTTTCAAAATAAATCCAAATTAAGTTTTTGCACTACTTGGAATCAAAATGGCTGTTGGCTTTGACAACAATTTGACACCTGGAAATCAATAAAAAACAGAAAAAAAAAATTAAACAGGTGTTCAATTGCTGTCACCTGTCTTACTTCACGATGCTTTTTGTAATGTAACAACATGTTTTTATACAAAAAAAATTCATTTTTACAGGGTACTATTTGAGATGTGTATTTTAAAGAGCATAAACTCAACTTTATCTTAATATTCCATTTTATATACTTTAAATCAAGTTTTATGTGAATATTTTTTAATTTAGACTCACACCGAAGGCAATTTTTTCAGAAAACTACTACACTTTGAAATAGACACTTCCCTAGAAATTGATCAGATCCACCTGTTCTGGAGTTAAAGCAAATAAATGGGGGTTATGGTGCGAGCCCCTCAATGCAAGCCTAATTAAGATTTAAGCTGAATGCGAATTCTTGGAAAACGGTGGAAGGTAACAAGGTCAATGGAAATTATTATAAAATGAAATTTTCGCCTGTGGTGCCTTTTTAAACAATTTCGAAATCCCATCATATTGTGGTGAATATTATAATCGTGTACCATCCCTAACTCAATAGTACTCCCACCAGTAGTTTAAGACAACGGAGATAGCGAAAACTAACACTCATACATGTATAAGCATCCATCGAGTTGCACATCATTACCTTTGTGCACGACCGGTATGCCTGGCATATTTTTAACAGGGTTGGGCATAGTGCACTAAATTTGGTGAGCACTACTGGTTTCACTAGCACTATTTTTTTAGTGATAGTTAAAATTGAAATTCACTATCACTAATTTTATAGTTATAGTGAAAATTCAAAAACACTATAACTAAATATTTAGTGATATTGAAAATAAATTGCACTACCACTTGGAAAATGCACTAAATTACCACTAAAATTAGGAAGCTTAGGTTGATAACCCATGTTTGCTAGTTACCTTCGTATGTAATATAATAGTTTATTTTTCATGTAAATAAATAAATGCATCAAATAAGTAAGCATATAAGTATGTATATGTTTGAAGTTCTAGTTTTTAAAATTTTTATTTGCCTTCTTTAATACCAGCATTTCAAAATTAGAGTCATTAAGATTTTGCGTCGTAGATCTATTAACAATTCCTGCAAAGGAAAATAGTCTTTCCACTGGCGCAGAAGATGGAAGAGATGTGTTATATTTTAAGAACATCTTTCTTATTGTGGGAAAGCGGCGTAAAGCATCAATGTTGCTATCATCATCGTTCAAGTAGAAATCTACTTCGGTTGATATGGCTCCGCCATGTGAGCTTATATATTGACTTGTATCTAAAGAATGAAATTATTATAAACAATACACAGATTGGCTTTATTCAATCAAATACCTTTATTGTCGAATTCCAGAAATAGTTTAGTAGCACGCATGGAAGCTTGCGAATTATTTTCACCCTCAACGGTATTATTTTTAAATTCCATCGCTTATACTTTTATTTTGTCCCGAACGTGGTCTAAAGTGTATAAATTAGCACTTTCCAGTAAGACCTTGCAAAACTTTAATTTTATATCGGGGATGATGGTTGCGGCAATAACTGCATCCCAGGTGTCAGAGTGCAAATAAAAATATTTTTCAAATCTTTCGAGTAACTTGGACTCCATTTGACTATTAACTTCCGTGAGGAATTTGAGATTTTCGGAAGATAAACGGCGAATTTTTATTTTTATGGACACCAATGTGGGTATGTATGCGACCTAGCAGAGATTGTTCATCTGGTCGAGTTATAAACGAAACACCCTTCAAAAGATTTGTGACAACCCAAAATCTGGTTTTAAGGCAAAAAAACGTTTTTTCAGAGTTTTCGTTGAAAAAAAAATCATTTAAAATCAAGCTTTCAACCGATTTTGAAATTATAAACGGTTTAGGAGAGAGAATTGTTGACACTTTTGAAATATGTATAGTCCTTTGTTCATTTGAAAATGTTATCACATGTTTTTCACGCGAGAAGTTGAATTTTTAAAAAATTTTTTCGGTTTATCCGGTTTTGACGCCATTTTTTTGCCACTAATTGACAAAGAATGCACCTTATTAGGCATGTGTCATCGAGAGGCATTTATTACCTAATTATACCAGTTTTTATTTTGTGTAAGTAAAAAAATGGGCTTACTGTTAGGACATTAATTCTAATTTTAAACAACAAATAGTGATTTTTGACGATGGTTTGATTCATAATTTCTTGTATCCATGAAATTTTACAATATTTTTTTTTGACACCAGATGCATTTTAGAGCCAAAATTTATTGGATTAGGCTGCATAACTTGAAAACTTGAAGTCCTTTCCAAAAAATAAAAACTGGTATAATTAAGTAGTAAAAGCCTCTCGATGACACATGCCCAAAGAGGTTCATTCACTGTTAATTAGTGGCAAAGAAATGACGTCGATTGTTGTTAACAGTAACAGTAACACTATTACTTTTCAACATTTCCCATTGGATATGAAATCACATTTTTAGTAAAATATCATGACTCACTACAAGTTTAGTGATAGTGCATTTTGTAGTTATAGTGCAATTTTTCACTACCACTAAAAGGGATAGTGATAGTCATTTTCAATTTTCACTAAAAAAATAGTGGTAGTGCATGCTCATCACAAATTAATGAATTGAACACGTTCTAAAAGTTTTCTATTCATTAATTTGTGATAAGACCAAGCATATATGACTGTTACACCGCCTTGAAGAAGGCGGGTGAAATATACGTAAGTTTGCAATGGGTAGACAATACCTGTGCTTTTCGACAGTCAACATGTATTGTATTTAGTATTGCCAACGTAATCCTCTAACAGATGAGGGTGTTTAACCAACTTTGTAGTAACTGTGTTAATTTTTACGTTTTTATTTTTTAAATTAATTATTTCTTTAATTTAATCTTTTGTTTTTAATTCAAAGTACCTTTTTATTTATGTTAGATTTAAGTTTGTATTATTTAGAACATGAAGTTCCTTTTTTGATTTTTTAAATTTACGCTCTTATTTTGTATTATTATAATTAATATGAAGTACCTTTCATATTAGTATAATTATGCATGTTAAAGCTGAGCAACAAAAGCTTTTCTTATTAATATTATTTTAATTTATATTTTATTATTACTTCTTTCTTTAAAGTCGGCAATCAAATATGCTGGGCTAACAAAACGTTATGTGCCATAATAAAAGAAATTTCAATAAAATAACAATATTTTTATAACATTTTGTACAGTTTTTATTTACATTCATATATGCGAAGTGGTACATTTGTCATGTAAAATAATTTGCAATAAGTCTGTCTTGAACACGTCTCGATGTTGCAGATGGTGTGTCGTGATTAACGTTGCTGTTATTTGTTGTTGGTGTTGTTGTTGTTGTTTTAGCAACAAAATCACTCCCCGAAGGTTTTGGGGAGTGTTTTCGAAATAACAGTCCTTGACCGGATATGAATCCGGTACTCCCTTGCGGTACTGCCCGACTGTCGTGGTAGCGATTTGGTATGACCAGTGGAACCTTCTAGGTCATGTCATCCCTCCTTCCGAAAGGAAAGAAGAGATGGGTAATGAGAGGTCAGAGGTATCATATCCATAGATCAACCATCGAGTTGCACATCATTACCTTTGTGCATATTAGTCGCCTCTTACGACCGGTATGCCTACCGCGGCATATTCTAAATCCCTACCCACTGTTATTTGTCATTGGTTCTATGTATTCAGTCTCTGGCTCGTACATCCGATTACCAAGTCGGATTTTATGCAACACAGCGCATGCATTAACTATCCTACCAGTAAATCCAGGTTCATACAATAGAGTTCTTTGCTTGGATAGACATCGCCAGGTCCCTTTGAGAACACCGAAAAGTCTCTCCACTGGATTTCTGGCTTTACACAATGCTTCATTGTAACGAAATTTGGGACTTCCTTGGGGTTGGTTTGGCAGGGGGGTCATCAACCACTGCTCTAAAGGGTATCCAGAGCCACCTGCAGATATTTGGTAAAATATGTATTGTCACCTAAGCTAACAAACACACTTACATATCAAAAACATGTTGTGATTTCCATTTTCATAGCTTCGCTGCATGACTCTTCGTACTGCAGACGAGCTCCAAATAAATGAGTCATGTCTTGCTCCTGGAAATTTTGCGTTGACATTCAAAATCTTGGTATCCGTGGTGGTTCGCATACGCCTCTTTATGACTAATTGGGTCCATGATTTACACATGACTACAGTCAATGGCTCCAATGGTACCTCCTACAAATGGTGAAGGTGCGTAATAGAAAATTTATTTAGCAGCTTGCCGTTCTATTTGCGTCATTGGAAATTTCACTTTTCAAAGAACAAGTAACGGTTTATTGCATCCGTCACTCGATGGATGCAGCGACTGACAGATGTCTGTGACATAGATATGTATGCCCCATTGTTATCCTACGGGCCGCTGGTAACATCCAGTTGCATAAAATCACGGAGCAGTTAAAACCTTAAAAAGTTGCAAATGGTGTTTAGAACGAAAAGTTAATTGAAATTCCAAGATTTACCTGCTTTTCTGTCGATATTGCAGTAATTCTTGTGCCCTTTAAATGCACATCAAGCTCATAAATTATGTCTTGTGCTAAGTCCTGCGTTAGGCGATACAATTTGCGAAATTCCGTGTTATTCAAGTGGAAAGGGTCATCTACTTCTCTTAGCAATCGTCTGTCCACTGGGTTGGGAGACTCCTCATTCACTAACAAAACGTGCGCAAGTATTCAAATGCCATTTCATAAATCTTAATCAATAATGTTTTTTTTTGCTAAAAACTTCAAATTATTCACGAGAAATTAGCGACACAGAAAACAACTGCAAATTGTGTGTCGTTTACTTTGCGAAGCAGCTGATTGCGAATAATCGAAAATCGAGAAAAAAAAAGTTAGTGAATACCAATATCGAGATAAATATCGGTACGACGAAATGTCGATTGCGAATGTCGTAATCGAAGTTAGTGAATTCCACTACTGATCTCCTGTTATTTGTTTTGTACATAAATGACTTGCCAGATGTCTTTAAGTATTTTAATGTCTATATTTATGCTGATAACGCCTACTTGTATATAACTATATCAAAGGAAAAATTTTCTTCAATCAAGATCAGTGAACCTTACACACTTCAGATATCGAATGCTTACATCTGATCGACAGTTCTTTACTCACTTCCCCCTAGACTTAGGCTGATAAGTAATGCACTGAGGTTTAAACCTAAAATGTTTTTATAATGACCCGTAAGATTAATTAAATGTTTTATTTTTCTTACTGCTGAAATTTACTCTTATATTCATTCTCTCTTTCTCCTACCTTCTCTATATCTTTGTTTTTCTTTACTGACTTTAATTATATGTATATGTGTAAATTTTTCATGTCATAAACATTTATATGTTTACATGTACTGTAACTATTCTCACTGGCCCACAATCTTAGTCAAATTAAGAAAGGATTATATCTACCTAAATACTATTCTAAAATAAACACCATTTCATGCCTGTCATAGTGAACTTAAAATACATTTTATGTTTAAGATGAAGTTTTAATTTTAAAATGACGAAAATGTAATTTTAACATTTTAAAAGCACGGTTTGTGTCTATGGTTTTGCGATGTCACAACGCTTACTCCAAACTTTAGTTTGGCTTTTATCGCTTAAAGAAATAAATGAAACAATAAAATATTTATGTATATATATATATATATGTATATAAAAATGGTGTGAAAAATGTATAGTAATTCATCAATTAAGACCCGGATTTGGTTCAAATTTTTTTTTCAGTTCTTCGTAATTGCTAGAAGGTTTTTCCGAAAGAAAATTTTAGGAAAACGCTGCGGAAAAGTCGAAAAAGTTGGATAAATCGGTCCAGCCGTTCTAATCGATGAATTAATACCCAGCAAACATTAAGGTTAGAGGACGATTAGAAAACGACTCGAATTCTAATGTTATTCTCTAAGGTAGATGGTTAGAGAACGATTTGTGAAACTGTCGCGAATTATAGCATTCTCGACAAAAAGGGGACTTAGTTCTCGATATCGAGAAAAAGGTTAGTTATCGATTCGAATTCTAACGTGAAATTCTAATGGGATTCTAATGAGAAATTTCTAACTGAAATGAAATGAAATCCAATTGCTCTTGTTTAATTCTATTTCGATAAATGTATTGCTTTAAATATGTTTGACATGTTTTAAGCTTAAATATCTAATGGGAATAAAATTCAAAGTTTTTATACCTTAGTTTATAAATACAATACTTGACAATACACGCATCTTCGCTATTCGAGTGTTTCTCTAATCGTTCTCTAATCGTCCTCTAGCCTAGTTCTCTAACGTGATTTGCGATAAGAGATACATTAGAGAACTACATTAGAATTCTAATGTAAAACTACAGCATTTCTCTAACGTTAGAGGCTGTGTTTGCTGGGTATACATTTTTTACACCATTTGACAAAGTCACATGCTTTAGGCGAGATGGCGTCCAAAGTACTCACAGTATATTCTTGGGATCATGGGTTGAAGCATAGGCTATATAAATATTTGGAAAAGTGGGCGGTGCCACGCTCCCAGGCTATATAAAGATTTAATTCTTCATAACTCTGAACATATTTGGTATAAATTGATGATTTTTGGATATGCGTGTCCTTTGTCCAAGATTTATATATATTTGGAAAAGTGGGCGGTGTCACGCTCCCAGGCTATATAAAGATATAATTCTTCATAACTCTGAACATATTTGGTATAAATTAATGATTTTATATAATTTTGGAAAAGTGTGCGGTGCCATGCCCACATTTTTATACCTAGTAGTGCTTCGCACACAAGGTATATTAACTTCATTCGCCTAACGGTAGTATGTAACGGCATAAACGAATCGAGATAGATATTGACTTATGTATATCAAAATGTTCATGAGGAAAAGAGAAATTGATTGAGCCATGTCCGTCCGTCCGTCCGTCCGTCTGTGAACACGATAACTTGAGTAAATCTTGAGATATCTCAATGAAATTTGGTATGTAGGTTCCTTTTCACTTATCTCCGCTATTGAAAATAGGCAAAATCGGTTAAAAGCCACGCCCTCTTTCTATATATATAATATTTTCGAAAATACAAAAGGAGTGATTATTCAGTACATAATACACCCATAAGGATAATATTTGGTGTGCACTTTAGCGTTAAGGCAACAAATACATTTTTGAAGAAATTTTTAAAAAGGGGCGTGGTACCGCCCACTTTTGATATAGTCAAGTTTGGAAATATTATTAATCATAAATCAAAAACCGCTCAAGATAGAAAAATAAAATTCAGCACACATATATATATTAATACAGGCAATATTTCGAAAAAAAATTCGCGAAATCGGGTTAGGTTCACACCCAATTTTATACGAAAGATTTTGAAAAGGATCATAGATATATTGAATATGCTATAACTTTGCTTAAACTAGCTGTATATAATTTCTATTTCACCTCTGAAGTATTCGTGGGCAAAGAAAGTCGAAAGCACAAAATTTTTGGAAAATGGGCGTGGCCCCGCCCCTTTATGGGGGATTATTCCACAAAACTTTCCATGCCATAACTCCGGTAAAAATTGACTTATTGAAACGATATTTAGAGAAAGTCTTCAACATGTAAAGCTAACTCTTTGCTGTAAAAATAAACAAAATCGGTGAACGGACACTCCCACTATTTGAACACAGTTCTAAAAAATTTCTTCGTAAAATTAAAATCACGATATTTCCATAATTGTATAAGTTATATAAATAAGATTTTACACACATAATAAGCTTTTTAAGCAAAACCAAACTGTATACAAATTTTGTGGATTTTGGTGAAGTAGGCGTGGCGCCGCCCACTTTTTAGCATAAAAGCTCTGCTATTTTCAAAAGCGATTGCTTGGAATTTCAAGAATGTATTTCAATGAAATTTTGTGAGATACTTCCCAATAGTATGTAGTATACTCCTGCCAAAAATTACGCAAATCGAATAACAAACAAGCAAGATTTACGGGCAAGTAGTTAACACCCTACTGCCTTTTTATACCTAGTAGTGCTTCGCACACAAGGTATATTAACGTAGTATGTAACGGCATAAACGAATCGAGATAGATATTGACTTATGTATATCAAAATGCTCAGGAGGAAAAGAGAAATTGATTGAGCCATGTCCGTCCGTCCGTCCGTCTGTCCGTCCGTCCGTCCGTCTGTCCGTCTGTCCGTCCGTCCGTCTGTGAACACGATAACTTGAGTAAATCTTGAGATATCTCAATGAAATTTGGTATGCAGGTTCCTATTCACTTATCTCGGAGCGCTATTGAAAATAGGCAAAATCGGTTAAAAGCCACGCCCACTTTCTATATATATAATATTTTCGAAAATACAAAAAGAGTGATTATTCAGTAAATAATACACCAATAAGGATAAAATTTGGTGTGCACTTTAGCGTTAAGGCAAAAAGTAAATTTTTGAAGAAATTTTTAAAAAGGGGCGTGGCACCGCCCACTTCTGATTAAGTCAATTTTGGAAATATTATTAATCATAAATCAAAAACCGCTCAAGATAGCAAAACGAAATTGAGCACACATATTTATATCAATACAGGCAATATTTCGAGAAAAAAAATACCGAAATCGGGTAAGGCCACGCCCAATTTTATACAAAAGATTTTGAAAAGGATCATAGATATATTGAATATGCAATAACTTTGCTTAAACTACCTGTATATCATTTCTATTTCACCTCTAAAGTGTTCGTGGGCAAAGAAAGTCGAAAGCACAAAATTTTTGGAAAATGGGCATGGCCCCGCCTCTTTATGGTGGATTATTCCACAAAACTTTCCATGTCATAACTCCTGTAAAAATTAATTTATTGAAACGATATTTGGAGAAATTGTTCAACATATAAGGCTTACTCTTTGCTGTAAAAATTAACAAAATTGGTTAAAGGACACGCCCACTTTTCGAATACAGTTCTGAAAATTTTCTTTGTAAAATTAAAATCGCGATATTTCCATAATTGTATAAGTTATATAAATAAGATTTTACACACATAGGGAAAACTAAGCTGTAAAAAAATTTTGCGGATTTTGTTGAAGTAGGCGTGGCGCCACCCACTTTTCAGCAAAAAAGGTCTGTTATTTTCAAAAGCGATTGCTTAAAATTTCAAGAAGGTATTTCAATGAAAGTAAGTGAGATGCTTCCCAATAGTATGTAGTATACTCCTGTCAAAAATTACGCAAATCGGATAGCAAACACGCAAAATATACGGACAAGTAGTTAACACCCTACTGCCTTTTTTTTATTAATTTTTTTTATTTTCATACCTTTCATGGACATGGGAAAAGCTATTTATATTTTCTTATCTAGTGATAATTTAATTTACCACTTACAACAGGAGTGTTTTTAATCGAAAACAATCGGTTGTTTTATAACACCTTTTCAGGTATTAAAATAGACCTGAGTAAATTAGGATACCAAAACAGATCACTACTAGGTATTTAATGTTCGGTTACACCCGAACTTAGACTTCCTTACTAGTTATTTATAAGATTTGTAGAACTGTGTTTTTTGCTTCTTTAACCCGAATCACCCTACGTAAATTTTTTGTGGAATTTTTAAAAGATTTTTTTTTTTGTGGTATCCTTTTGGGTAAACTAAAAAAACTGTAACATTTGATTTTATGTCCTGGACGTAGGGTCCTTGTTTGTGTTTTGTTTGTACTTCATTATGTCCAAAGTGTATAGCCGATCTCTTTTTAACTTTCCCAATACGTTAAAAGCTTCGTTACGTATGACCGAGGCTATATACTTATATGTATGTAAATTTTTCCAGTTCCAAGCCTACAAGCTAAGTAATATTACAATTCTTTATATCGCTAAATATAATTGCTTTAGTGAAATTTTAACGTACGTTCATTAATCTTAATCAATGCATCTAATTTTTTTGTTTGTGTTGCAATTTATACATATCCGGAGTATTAAAGGAGTTTTATAAAATCGTAATAGTAGCGTTAACTGGTCAGTGTGTACAGCAATGTTTAAAGACAGTCTAAATAGAATAGGATGGAACTAAATAAATACTAGTTATACATCTGCTCAGCAGCCTATGACGAGTTTCGTCATACTCTCTTATCCGTTTTTTGAGTCGGGCATCCAAAAAATGAAATGTTAAAAATTAATAGAAAAATATTTGAAAATTTATTTCTAGGAAAGTCGCTGGTCTGCTAGTATCTATATATTAATAGCCTAACAGTCTTCCCACATAGTATTTACAGATAGGTCCCTATAAAAGTTATATTGCCTTGGTATGGACTATTTCTATTTGAAAATTATGCTTTGTTTATTTGTTATTAAACAAAAAAGAAGTCTACAAACTCTCCAGCTATTTTGTAATCTCCAACAGCATAACATTCATAAAAGTTTTCACCAAAAGACAAAGCTGTTAACTACAGTATCTGACTGTTTCAATGTACATACAGCAGTGGCGCAGGTGGTAAGCGTGCCGGCTATGATGCGTGCGTTTGCAGGTTCAAGCACGGGTTCAGGGTAGGTTAAGTTTTTTTTTTTTTACTAAATTGAATTTGCTTTGAAACATATAACATATGAAAACCTTTTATCATAATATCTTTTTTTTTTACTTTATTATTATTTCAATATTTTTCTGTTTACGACCTCTATCTTGGAGTGAAAAAAATGAAATTTTTTTTAAAAAAAGGCTAAAAAATTATTCCAATTTATCAATATTTCTCTTTTTATTTTTTTTAAGAAATGTATCATATTTAATATACAAAAAGTACAAACACAGTTTGTAGCTTCTTCAATTTTATATTTACGAAGCAGTTAGTAATCGCGTTAATTTTCCTAAAGACATCAACTATTTTCTTGAAGAACCGGATGCTGTTATTTTAAATTAAAAAATTGTATGGTAACAACAGAATTGTACTTTTCAAAAAATATCGTTTTAAAAAATTAGTTTAAAAAAACATTCACATATATGCGAAGGAATGTAAAGCGGGATTTATTAGCTGATATACATATGTAAAACTCCCAAAGCCACACCCATTCGCTCATTTCCCTACATCCACACGTATAAATTTATGCAATGATCCAGCAGCTGCCACTTGCTTTTATTTGTGTGCCAAAAAAAAACAACGAAATGTACAAAATCCTATAAAACATATCCTCCTCGGCATCTAAACACCATTTGTAAGCTTATAAATCCAGCTACACTTCTGGCTTTATATATTTAACTTTTTGCCTATTGGAAGAGTCTATTTTTTTAACGATATAATTTTATAAGCAAAATTCCACAATGTTAAGATCGAAATTTGTAATGTTAAATAACGTACGGACTTTCAAATGACACTAACCAGAATCGGGCTTCCTGTGCTCTTGATAAATTTGTCAACCTTGATAAATAATCAAGGAAAGATATTTTTATCAACTGTTTTGAATTTTGCGGAAAAATTTTTCATATCTATACATATATTTTTCATACAGTTGAAGATTGGCCAGAAAAATATTACCAATTGTCTCATTTAGACAATTGACAAATTCTCAAAATTAGCCGTAGTAAAGATGATAGACGGAAAAAGTATAGAACATATAAAAAAAAACCCATTAAGGGACATCATATTTTACTATGGAGTACCCAAATTCATCGTATTTGATAACTCACAACCAATTAAGTTGATGTTAGAAAACGAAATTAACATACAAATTTTTACCGCACCACCTTACAAGAGTGAAGTCAACGGGCAGGTGGAAAGATTTCACTCAACTGTATCCGAAATTATGAGATGCCTTAGACAAGAATACCCGGACAAAAGCTTTGAAGAACTGTTGCAAAGGTCTGTAAACGAATACAATCATACTATCTACTCTGTTATAGAAAAGAGACCAGTTGTCGTATTTTTAGCTGGAAATCCTGACCATGATGACCTAGTAGCCATTGATAGCAATTTTCAGGAAGTAATTGGAAATAATAACCAACAATTGGTAATTAACAAACATATCATCGAAAGAATTAACAACATCACCCAAATTAGCAATTCAATAATAAAGTCTCTAGGAAATAGTAACGAATTTCAAACCGCACTAATACTGCAGTGTAAATTTAAAATTGACATTATCAAAGATGAGTTAGGAAACATTAAAAGAGCAATTCATTTAACTAAAGCGAACATTATTAACAAAGTTATTATTACCAATCACGAAGCTCACAGAATAAGTAAAATTTTTTTAGAAGAAAATATGCCATTTGACTCGTTAGAAGAATCTTTAAATTTTTTAGACGTTCAAATCGCAGTAAAACAGAACTTGCTAATTTATATGATAAAGGTATCAAAGATAGGTAAAGAAATTTACAAGTCTATTATAATTAAGCCTTTAACTAAAAATTAAACTATTTTAAAGATAAATTTCGAAAAGATATTGAAATTTAATGAGGAATGCTACGGTATAGAAAAAGATTATAAAATTGTAAGTGAAATAAAAATTTGCAAACAATTTGGGTTTGTTAATTTGGAAAACGAAAATTGTATAAGAAACTTAATAAAGAATAAACCATATAAGTGCACCGTAACAAACACGGAACGTGTAAAAAAAACTCGTTGAAATAAATAATAGGTTAATACTTTTAAACAATTTCAAAGGAAATATTACTACAAATAATAGTACTAGGAATTTAAGAGGATCATATTTAATAAGAATCTTCAATGAAACCATAAGAATTAATAACATGAATTTTACAACTTTAGAATAACATAGCCTGAGACCATTGCCTGCTTTAATTAAAAAAATAAGTTACTTATTTTGGGCTTAGCATATTTGCAATTCTTAGATGCAAAAAGCGCAGAAGGTCCGAAAGAATTATTAGTAAACCAAAAGCATTTCAAATGCCGGTGGTCAAAATGACGCAGCATAAAAGTCTAACCGACATCCCATTTCTTTAAAGTCAACCGGGGACGATTGAAATTCCGGAGGGAGGAGTTAACACAATATTTTATGAAGTTCTCCACATATCCAAAACATCTTTACATAAATTCCGTTCCCACAGAATATTCTGCAGACATGGAAACCGTTCGCATATTTGGGAGTCGTGTTGCAACCAAAAGTGCAATTGCGCTGCACGCGCATCAGCTAAATTATTAGTTAATGAAACTTACCACCTTGGTGAGCGAAACACGCGCACCCGCTTATTCGCTCACCTAACGAAATACTTCAAGTGAGCGCTACACGCGCAGTCCCCATTCCGCTGACCAAGCATCGATGGCTCAGGCGTAAGCTAGCTTGTAGCTTTAGCTTTAATGGTTCAGTTAAGCTTGCAAGCAGGGCATAGCATAGCAATACACAGCACGTAAAAGAAAATGTTGATTATACTTCGCACAACGCACAGCCCCTCAAAATCAGATATTCGCGAAACATACAGAATTTCATGAGCTCGCACACATTCTTTCAGCTTTTCTTCTTCCATTACAACGCTTTTATTTGTTTTTTACTAAAATTTATAAGAATAATAAGCAAAAGCTTTGACAGTAGGTATGTTAAGTTACATAGAGATCAAAATTCAACAGACTTCTATGCCATGCTCTGGGTTGCCATGCGTTGTATAATCGAATACATGTAAAACCCATTTAACAGATATCGAAAATGACAGAACCCATGCAATGTACTGCCATGCTATGCAAGCATAACTGAACCATAAGAATAATTTAGTCTAAAACTTAGATTCAGACAGGCACATAGCGCCGCCTAATAATTGTATTTCTTAAAAATAGGCACATAGTGCCGTAACAATAAACATACTAATAAACGGTTTAAATTTTATCTAATAAAAATAGGCACATAGTGCCGTAACAACAAACATACTAATAAACGGTTTAAAATTTATCTTATACAAGGAACGCTTCCCGTTTCAACCTCAACCCCAGAGCGCACATTTTCCACGCATTAACACACATTTTCATTAAAAGGCTAAAGACTTATCTTCGTTATTCCACAAGACAGGTATTCTAAATGTTACGGTGTTTTGTTTTCTAGAAAAAGTGTTACAATTTTTATTTTTCAAAGCTCACAAGCAGGATTGAGGAAGCAATTAGAAAAACTTGTACCTTTGAACAAGTAGAAGGGCACCACTACCTTTAAACTCAGCCATTCCGAAGAGGCCCAGGTAACCTAGGTAAAAAGTTGAAATTTAAGAGGGTTATATTTTTTCCAGAAAAGAAAACGCCATTAATAACTGCCTTATATAAAGATAAATATTTTAGCCTTTTTTTAATGCAAAGAGCGACGGAATGGTTTAACAATGTTGGCGGTTCATCCTGTTATACTATTGGTATTGAAGAAGTCATTGAAATATTGAACGATGAATTTTGTGTTGTAACAAACAGTTGAAACTTATATTTAAATAAAGTTGTTTTTGCTTTTATTTTTATTATTATTATTGGTTTTACAGTCATTTATTTTGTACGTATAGAAGAACTAAAGAATTTAGTATAAGTACAGATATTTAGATACATATATAATGGTAAGTATGATTTGTTTACGAAGGCGTACAAATATATGATGAGCTTAGTTGTGTGTGCTTCAATTTAAATTTTATTTAACAAAATCTCATCCCCCCTTAGAAAAATCCTGGCCATGCCACTGTATACAACACTATTCAGCACTGTTATAAAAATAAGTCATAAAAGTTTTCACCAAAACCCAAAGCTGTTAACTACAGTATCTGACTGTTTCATTGTACATACAGCAGTGGCGCAGGTGGTAAGCAGGAATATGCCTTGAAACATATGAAAACTTTTTATCATAATATTTTTTTTTTACATCTATACTTCTATACTAATATATATGTATGTATATTTTGAAAGCCGTTTTCTTCTGGCCCGCAAAGCTCAAAAACGGCTGAACCGAATTAAATGAAATTTTGCACGTAGTTTTTGCTGCAGCCCGACATGGTTATAGGCCACAAAAAATATTCGAATCCGGGAAGGTTCTGGAGATATCCCGCAAAATCTGGACCAGTTTAACCTTATAACGTGTTCATACAATATGGGTATCAAATGAAATGTGTAGGCGAGTGCTTTAATATGGTGTAGTTATTAGTCCCATATGAAACCCCGTTTTCGAAGTATTGCCCAGAATATGGACGAGGTGTGGTCCTAGACTGGTTTCCCACAACATGGGTGTCAAATGAAAGGTGCTGACGAGTGCTTGAACATGGTGTAGTTATTAGTCCAATATAAGACCCCGTATGCTACAGACAGGTTTTCTACAATATGGGTATCAAATAAAAGGTATTGATGAGTATTTAAACAAGAGGTGATTTTCAATACCCTATGCGACCCGTTTTCTGAGATATCGACCTAAATGTGGACCAGGGTGACCCCAGGAGGTGTTTATACGATAGGGGTATCAAATTAAAGGTGTTAATGAGGGTTTTAAGAATTAGTGGTTTTTACGTACATATTTGAGCCCGTTGCTGAGATATCGACCAAAATGTGGATAGAGGGTGAACCCGGTATGCGTTAATCTATACTAATATATATCATTCCCACAACAGCCGGTTCTACGTACCGGAATGACCCGGGTTTTACCCGGCCAAGGGCTGTTATTTCAGTGTAACCCTGTCCAATTTGTCCAATCCCACTCCTAAGTTGTCATCCTCGGAGCAATCCCTTGCAGCAGGGTTGCTCCAATGTCTCTTGCTACGGGCTGGTATCGAATCCAACCCCGGACCTAGAGACTGGATCTGCTGCGTCTGCTGGAAGAAAATATATGTTAAACGTTCACATTCCGTTCAATGCAGTAAATGCAAGAGATGGTTGCATAGATCTGGATGCTCAGGGCTTAACCCTGCTATCCCCAGAACCCGTACTTTTTTCAGTACTTTTGAGGCACCATGTTGTTCGCGCACACGCGCGTCCCGCGGTTCTCGTCGCTCCGGCGCACACACACCGCACCTACCATCATCAAATGGCCACAACAGTGGCCCGGTCTTCACAACCTGCAGCCTTGCTGCTCCCGCCTCACCTCAGTCCCCACTCTCGTCCCCCCCTACTTCCAGCATGCACGTGGGTCAGGAACATAACCTCCTCGTACCTTTCACCACGTGCACTGTTTGTCGGCAAAGACTATATACGCCTGCGGCATCGGTTAAGTGCAATAACTGCCTTGGCCTGTGCCACATCCATATGTGCTCTCGGCTCGCAAACAGGAACCTTTGGACGGATGCATTTATTGCCCCTTGCTGCAGTACTCAGCCGCCCTCCTCGCCACACAACATCGGCCAAGACGCGCTGAACCCTAGACTGCGTCACAGCTTGGGACTATGCCCACCTCCACGTAGGCAACCGCATCCGTCCCTTACCCCCAGCATGCCTCCACCCTCCCTCCCGACACACTTCAAAATCCTACAGCTGAATTACAACGGGTTAGCTGGAAAGATCGCGGAGATAACAGACTTTATGAAGTCGAACAACATTAAACTGGCCGCCATTCAGGAGACCAAACTGAATGCTAACTCGGACTTACGTACTCGTGATGGGTATAATGTACATAGGAAAGACCGTCCCAGCGGTCATGGGGGCGGCCTCGCATTCATTACATACTGTACAGTATAACCTGTTTGCCCCTGACGTTTACCCCAGGGACTCTACCCTTGAATGCCAGGGCATAGCAGCCCGGACAGGCGACGTCGACCTGCGAGTGTTAAATATATACATTCCCCCTGTTACGTGCTGTCCCCGTGATTATCGCCCTGATATTAGTGCGTTGCTAAGGGGCGATAACTGCCTCATCCTAGGTGATTTCAACGCACACCACGATCTCTGGCACTCCAACTTGCCAGCAGACAGCAGAGGGCACGCACTCGCAGAGCAAATAGACAACTCGGCATTCTGTACACTGAATGGAGATGCCCCCACCAGGGTGGCAGGTAACTGCCACAGCTCGCCAGACATCTCCATTTCAAGTGCGGGCCTTATCAATCACGTTAACTGGCAACCTATGCTTACACTGGCATCAGACCACCTACCCATCCTACTAAACATCGAACGACCGTCCGACTTCATAACGACAGAAAAACGAACGTACATTAACTTTAGTAAAGCGGACTGGGACCGCTTCACGGACTTTACAGAGCACTCCTTCGCTGACCTACCCACACCGACGGACGTATGCAAAGGTGAGAAAGAGTTTCGCAAAGTCATCGATTCAGCCTCTGGCCGCTTCATCCCTGCTGGCAGAATCCCGGAAATTCGGCCGAATTTCCCTGCGGAAGCAGCGGCAATGGCAAGAGAACGTGACCAAGTGAGACTCTTGAACCCGGCAGATCCAAGAATAAAGGATCTCAACGCAGAAATCCGTCGGACTGTCAATGATCATAAATTGAAGAAGTGGAAAGAACACCTAGATTCATGCAACCTCTCCGGCGGGGTCGGCAAATTATGGTCGACAGTCAAGGCCCTATCCAACCCGACCAAATACAATGACAAGGTCGCCATTGCTTTCGGCGATAACGTCAAGTCGGACCCCAGGAAGTGCGCGAGCGCATTCTGCCGGCAATTTATACTGCATTCTCCTGCGGATAGGGCTAAGAGAAAAGCCATCCGACGCGCGCACAAACACAAACACACAGCCGCGCCCATTGTCGTCTCCGCTGCAGAGGTCAAGGAAGCTATAAGGAAGGCCAAACCTTCAAGATCACTCGGACCCGACGGAATTGCCATGAAGATGCTGAAACACCTAGGCCACGAGGGGCACAAGTACTTGGCGGCTCTATTCAACCTCTCACTGTCCACCTTCGTTATACCAGATATCTGGAAACATGCGACTGCGGTCTCCCTCCTAAAACCTGGGAAGCCGGCAAATCAAGGAGACTCTTATCGTCCGATATCTCTCCTTTCGCCGGTAGTGAAGTTGTTAGAGGCTATTCTGCTCCCATATTATACTGCAAACCTGCAGCTGGCCAATTATCAACATGGCTTCCGTAAAAACCATAGCACAACATCAGCTTTGAACGCCATCACGACGCAGATTAACTTCGGTTTGAACCAACACCAACCAAACCACAGGACGGTTCTCGTGGCACTTAACCTGTCGAAAGCCTTCGACACAGTCAACCACGCCTAGGGACACGAATTTCGATACGATACGATACCATATCGATACTTTTGCCCTTCGATACCGATATTTCGTACTCGATGCATTCATGACGATACTTTTCGGCATCGAGTATCTAGAGCCCGGTATCGTATCGAATTTTCGAAATAAATGTGGAACTAATAGAACAAAAATACCGCTCTGCTGGTTGTCTCCCTCTAAGTAGTGACGCGAATCGAAGGAAAGTCAGAACCAAATCTATGCAGTTTTTTAAATAGCCTAGTACACAAAGGCGTTAGTCTTAAGGCCGTAATACCTTTTGGAATTTTTTTTTGGGATTGTGCATTTTCTTTCTTACAAAACCGCTAGAAATCAGAAAAATGTATCACGGAAATTTGCGTATGTTTTAAAAATATAGTTAACATTTTTCGTATTTAATTTCGGCCTATGCATATATGTATTTGACAAAATTATGTGAAATAATTTCACGGGCCGCCTAATACAAAAAACTATAGCTGTGTTCGGTGAGTGATAATTTGTACGAATTTGTAATAATTTTCACTAAACTCCGTTCGGTGAACCAAAAGCTCAGCAAAATTAGCAACGAGAGAGCGCGATTTTGACATTTCATTTTTAGGGGAAGTTGCTAATTCCTGCTGCACAAATTTCTGTTAGCAGAAATTAGTAAGCAAGAAAACATATGTTTTGACATCAGCTGACTGCATTTTTGGTCAACTAAACAAAAATTTAAAAATTTCAAAGACATTAAAATTAGTGATTTGTTGGTAAATGGGGTAAAAAAATATGACTAATAAATGTATTTGGATGATTGAAACAATTTAATAATTAATTAAGGTCTCCGGCAGAAGGAAATGTGTTAGTGCCAGCGCTGTGGAATCATTGCCTCCACAACTAGCAGTCTGCATTGAGGAAACTGAACAACTGTTTTTGCAGCTTTCTTGCAAATATTTACTAATTCCTGTTCGGTGAAAACCTAGCAAGTTTCACTTTTTGAGAGAGTAAGACGCTTTATTCTCTTTTTTTCCTTGCTGAACAATTCTTGCTAACTTTTTCACCGAACACACCTTATATGTGCCTAGTGTTTATAAGATTGTAAACTGAAACTTATTGTACATATTCATTTGTATAACCTTATTCATCATAAATAAAAATTAAAAGTTATAAATAAATATTTATGTACATATAAATAATTATTTTCATGGTTAGGATATCGCTAATGCGAGATAGAGCCCCAACTTCCAATTGGAAATTAAGATGCCAATGTTAAGGTACAACTTCTCCATTGGGTTATTGAACTGCTTGTTTGTCATGTAAATTAAGCATCGATATTTTGACTATCGAGTCTTTTTGTTTCGATACTATCGGATAACCGATACATTTACAGCGATACTTCAAATGAGTACAGAATCGATACTTTGCACTCGATATCGTGTCCCTAACCACGCCACACTCCTTGAAGACCTGGAGGAGACACCGCTTCCTGCCGGCCTAAAACGATGGACCGCCAACTATTTGAACGGTCGGCTGGCGTCAGTGCAGTTTCGAAACGAGAGATGTAGACCTAGAAGAATTAGACAAGGGGTTCCGCAGGGTGGTGTCCTTTCACCCCTTCTGTTTAACTTCTACATCTCGAGCCTCCCTCCCCCACCAGAGGGGGTCTCCATCGTTTCGTACGCTGACGACTGCACTGTGATGGCCACGGGCAAAAGACCTTCCACGGACGAACTTTGTACTAGACTAAACGACTACCTGCGCCACCTTTCCTGCTTCTTCACAGAGCGGAACCTGACTCTTTCCCCGACTAAATCTACGGCGACGTTGGTCACCACGTGGAATGCGCAGATGGGGCAGGAGTTGAATGTCCACGTAGATGGTGTTCCACTACCTACTGTCAACCACCCCAAAATTCTTGGGGTTACATTCGACAATAGCCTCACCTTCGCTAATCATGCCACCGCAATAGCTTCAAAGGTACAAAGCCGCAACAAGATCCTCAAGTCACTCGCCGGCAGTACTTGGGGCAAAGACAAAGAAACGTTGCTGGTCACCTATAAGGCTATTGGCCGACCGGTTATTGATTATGCTGCGCCCATATGGTCGCCTAACCTTCACGACACCAACTGGAGGAAATTGCAGGTCTGCCAAAACACCGCCATCAGAACTGCAACGGGCTGTTTGCTTATGTCTCCTGAGTCTCATCTCCACCAGGAGGCTCAAATGCTCAACGTTCGCGAGCATGCGGAACTTTTAAGTAGGCAGTTCCTTTTGAACTGCCACCGTCCCAGTCATCCAAATCGACAGCTATTGGATGAAACTCCGCCCCCTAGAGACATAAGGAAGCATCTCCGGAAGCATTATGATGAGATCCGGCATCACATCTCGTTGCCGTTTGATCTGCGGGACCATAGGCGGGCCCTAAAGGACCTCCACACTGAGTCGGTGGACAGATCCCTCAGATCCCGGCCTGTGAACCCCGTTATTGGTGCCCAACCACCCGTTCTTGCTGAGGAAGAACGTGTCCTTCCGAGGGAGACTAGAGTCATGCTGGCCCAACTTCGGTCTGGATATTGCAATAGGCTGAACTCCTATTTGTCCAGACTGAACCCTACCATACCAAACACATGCCCTGCATGCGGTATGGCCCCCCACGACACGCAACATCTCTTTTCGTGTTCTTCGGAACATACTCTTCTAACTCCCTTATCACTTTGGTCCAACCCTGTTGAAACAGCGCATTTCCTTGGACTTCCGTTAGAAGAGCCCGATGACAACTAGGAGTGTTCTGGCCTTTGGGCAGGGCGAAGCACTGCTAACAACAACAACAACTAATATATATTTTCAAAGCTGTTTTTTTTTTCTTAGCGCAAACGGCCCACCGGGGTGTGTGCACGAGGCGGACATAGGCTAAACAAAAATTTTTAATTTTCCCGGTTTTCGGGATATTGGTAAAAATTTGGACTGGGGTTATCCTTGAAGGAATTGTGGCAATATTGGTATCAATTGAAAGGTGCTTCAAAGAAATGTGAATATCAGGTCCATATATGAACCCGTTTTCGAGATACTTACCAAAATTTGGACCAGGGGTGACCCCAGGAGGTGTTTATACGATATGGGTATCAAATTAAAGGTGTTAATGAGGGTTTTAAGAATGAGTGGTTTTTACGTGCATATTTGAGCCCGTTGCTGAGATATCGACCAAAATGTGGATAGCGCGTGAACCCAGTATGCGTTACCCATACATAATATTATGTATTTTGAATGCTGTTTCTTTCTTCATGCAGTTTTATTTGTGAAAAAATAGGTTTTGAATATCGGTTAAATCTTGGACCGGTGCTACCCGGAATGTCTTCATACAGGGAGTAATTTTCAGGTTTTAATGCGAAGCTGTGTTTGAGATATCGATCGAAGTGTGGACCGTGAGGTGATTATACGATATGGGTAGCAAATGAAAGTTATGTACATATATCGACAGATGTTCCCTATCGTTTTAGCATCAGCTAGCCGGCGTCAAATTAAATGGAATCGCTGATAGACCTAATAAATGTATAGCTCTCCTTTTTTATTTTTTTAATGGAAGTAAATAAAAAACAAAAATTCATCAATTTCAGTAAAAAAAACTTTTGTAAATGAACAGGTAGGTCTACTATGCTAACATTGAGTTATTAATAGATTCAAATATTGGGAATATGGTGTATAACGTCGACGAATTAATATCAAAAGTTTACCCGAATATAGAAGAACTATCAAGTAAGCCGTATACATGGCTATGTCAACGGGCTATCGTTACACCAAGAAACAAAACAGATGACGATATTAATAACGTTATCCTTGATAAAGTACCCGGCGAAATCAGAGAGTATATGTCAAACCGAAAATGCAGTACATTACCCGATTCAGTTCTTGAATTACCTAAATCCCTCGGGCTTACCACCTTATAAAATAAAATTAAAACAAAATATTCCAATTATATTACTGCGCCACCGAATCTATGTAATGGAACCGGATTGCAAACGAAACAAATGCATAATAACATCTTAGAGAGAACAATCCTTACAGGTCCTGCGGCTGGAGAGGTGACATTCATACCTTGCAACGCAGAAATCAATAAAAAAACGGAATAAGTAATGCACTCCTTTTTTCATTTTACACATTTATATGTATGTATGAGTGTATCTGATCCTGATTGGAAATATACTTTACATGAATTATAAAAATGTGTTTTTGATTTTTGTCTAAGCTTTAGAGAAGGCGAGTTGTTTTTTAAAGTTATTATTATTTTTTATTTTATTTTATTATTTGGCTCAGGTTCTGACGACCATGTTTGCCTAAAATGTTCTTTGGAGAACGAGAGAGTATATAGTATGTATTATTGGTGGCGAGCACTGTTGGCTCTGTGTGTATATGTATATGGCGCGATATACAACAGTTATATCATCAACCTCCTAGGAGATTTTTGCGCCGAGCTTCTCTTCCAATTTGTGGTGTGCCGCTTTTGAAATTTGTTCCTACAAATTGGCGGGACCTACGGTTTTTCGCCGACTCCGAACGGCATCTACAAAGCAGATGAATTTTTGCTGAGAAGCCTTTCATGGCAGAAATACACTCGGAGAGTTTGCCAAACCACTGTTGGCTCTGAGGCATGGCGCGATTGGCGCTTGGTGCATTTAGTGTAAGTAAACAATTATTTGAGTTGGTAAATTCTGGGTTTGAAGTGAGATATCTTAAAACAATTTATTCAACTTAATATGTATAGCATGTTAATATATAAACAAAACACAATGGTATTGCGAACGACGTCGCACACGGGCACAGTTTATCATATTTGTAACCCAATATTTCAATATTTTTCTGCTTATGACCTTTATCTTGGAGTGAAAAAATCAATTTTTTTTGAAAAAAAGCCAAGAAATTATTCCAATTTATTATTTCCTTTTTTTAATTTTTTTTAAGAAATATATCATATTTAATATACAAAAAGTAAAAACACAGTTTCTAGCTTCTTCCATTTCATATTTACGAAATAAATAGAAATCGCGTTAATTTTCCTAAAGACATCAACTATTTTCTTCCTAAAAATTTTAATTTGTAAAAGAGTCGACATATAACCGGGATTCTTATATTTGCAACCCAATATTTCAATATTTTATTATATTTATTTAATAAGATTGGCCAGAAAAATATTACCAATTGTCTCATTTAGAGCAAAACTGTAATTACCGCTAGAAAGTATAAGCAGTTGCTGGCGTCATTTTAATTTTTCTTGCTTTAAAAGAATTAAAAAAAAAAAACTATTTTCATTTTTATCTTCACCGAGAATCCGGAGAATCGAAGTCAGGTGTCCCGCAAGTAGAATACATTTGTACCCGTTTTGGTATAAAAAAGGTACAATTAGTGTCTTCAAAGAAACTACAAAGGTAGTAGTCTTCTAGAATAAAATATTGGAAAATTATATGTTCTAAGCAGAAGATGTATTTTTCATATTAAAAATGAAGTTAGTTATGTATGTATATAGAATAAAAAATGTTGATCGCAACACCAGAAGAGGAATTTTTAAAAATAGAAAAGAAAAATATGAAAATCCATGCAAAGAAATGTAAAACAGGAGTTATTAGCTTTCAAATGTTGTTGAAAATAATCTGTAGCCTTACTACAAGCCGAAATCTAATCACTTCAGTTGGTGCATGTTTTCATTACCTTAGGAAAAGAAATAGCCTACAACGTCACAAGCAAACAAACAAATTTTTGAGCAAAAAAATTGTTTTTGACGCAAAAATTCAAAAACACTTGATAAAAATATTTCTTCTTTATAGTTTATCAAGATGGACACATTTATCAATAACACAGAATCGGCCTGTAACTTTTCTTTTTTTACGAAAAACATATTTTTACTTCGATTATTTTATATCCTAAACTTTTTTCGATTTTTTAAAAGTTTAATTCACTTATGAAATTTTTAGGGGGTTGGATGGAACACTTGCTAAAAATATTTCTTCTTTATAGTTTATCAAGATTGACACATTTATCAATAACACAGAATCGGCCTGTAACTTTACTTTTTTTACGAAAAACACATTTTTACTTCGATTATTTTATATTCTAAACTTTTTTCGATTTTTTAAAAGTTTAATTCACTCATAAAATTTTTAGGAGGTTAGATGGAAAAATATTTCATTTACATATATTTTTCATACAG
Organism: Sphenella marginata; assembly: GCA_951509765.1. NCBI lineage: Eukaryota > Metazoa > Arthropoda > Insecta > Diptera > Tephritidae > Sphenella > Sphenella marginata. The sequence goes on along the minus strand of OX608081.1, from coordinate 45,755,065 downwards.
TTGAAGATTGGCCAGAAAAATATTACCAATTGTCTCATTTAGAGCAAAGTTGTAATTAGACGCTGGAAAGTATAAGCAGTTGCTGGCGTCATTTTAATTTTTCTTGCTTTAAAAGAATTAAAAAAAAAAAACAATTTTCATTTTTGTCTTCACCGAGAATCCCGAGAATCGAAGTCAGGTGTCAAGTAGGAAACATTTATACCCATTTTGGTATAAAAAGGGTACAATTAGTGTCTTCACAGGACATGCTCGAACAAATGTGACCAATTTATTCCATCTAAAAGAGACTAAAAAGTAGTAGTCTACTAGAATAAAATACATATTGGAAAATTATATTTTCTAAGCAGAAAATGTATTTTTCATATTAAGAATGAAGTTAGTTATATAGAATAAAAAATTTTGATTGCAACACCAGAAGAGGAACTTTCAAAAATAGAAAAGAAAAATATCAAAATCCATGCAAAGAAATGTAAAGCAGGAGTTATTAGCTTTCAAATGTTGTTGAAAATAATCTGAGGCCTTACTACAAGCCGAAATCTAATCACTTCAGTTGGTGCATGTTTTGATTAAATTAGGAAAAATTTCAGGAATATATGTATATATTAATACCCTAACTCTGTTGTACTAACCAGTAAACCAGTAGCTGCCACTTGCTTTTATTTGTGTGCCAAAAAAATTAACAAAATGTGCTAAATCCTGCATAACATCATTTGAAATCTAAGAAATCCAGCTTTACTACTCATGGCTCAATTACATAAAACTTTGAAGTTGTCATTTCCATACAAAGTTTGTTTAACGTAAAGAAACTTTGTATGCAAAGGACAACTTCGAAGTTTTATCTAACTCAGCCTTCATTTATTTGACTTACTAATATGGGTAAAGCAATTTTCGGAAACACTTGCTCAAATTTTAAAATTTTTTACCCTCATTCCTTTTAAGCTCAAAAGAATTTAAAACTTATTCATTTTACATATGAGCCGGTTATTTTGAAAGTGGTTGTTGTTGTTGTTGTTGTTAGCAGTGCTTCGCCCTGCCCAAAGGACCAGAACACTCCTAGTTGTCATCGGGCTCTTCTAACGGAAGTCCAAGGAAACGCGCTGTTTCAACAGGGTTGGACCAAAGTGATAAGGGAGTTAGAAGAGTATGTTCCGAAGAACACGAAAAGAGATGTTGCGTGTCGTGGGGGGGCCATACCACATGCAGGGCATGTGTTTGGTATGGTAGGGTTCAGTCTGGACAAATAGGAGTTCAGCCTATTGCAATATCCAGACCGAAGTTGAGCCAGCATGACTCTAGTCTCCCTCGGAAGGACACGTTCTTCCTCAGCAAGAACGGGTGGTTGGGCACCAATAACGGGGTTCACAGGCCGGGATCTGAGGGATCTGTCCACCGACTCAGTGTGGAGGTCCTGGGCCCGCCTATGGTCCCGCAGATCAAACGGCAACGAGATGTGATGCCGGATCTCATCATAATGCTTCCGGAGATGCTTCCTTATGTCTCTAGGGGGCGGAGTTTCATCCAATAGCTGTCGATTTGGATGACTGGGACGGTGGCAGTTCAGAAGGAACTGCCTACTTAAAAGTTCCGCATGCTCGCGAACGTTGAGCATTTGAGCCTCCTGGTGGAGATGAGACTCAGGAGACATAAGCAAACAGCCCGTTGCAGTTCTGATGGCGGTGTTTTGGCAGACCTGCAATTTCCTCCAGTTGGTGTCGTGAAGGTTAGGCGACCATATGGGCGCAGCATAATCAATAACCGGTCGGCCAATAGCCTTATAGGTGACCAGCAACGTTTCTCGGTCGCGCAGGTAGTCATTCAGTCTCGTACAAAGTTCGTCTGTCGAAGGTCCTTTGCCCGTGGCCATCACAGTGCAGTCGTCAGCGTACGAAACGATGGAGACCCCCTCTGGTGGGGGAGGGAGGCTCGAGATGTAGAAGTTAAACAGAAGGGGTGAAAGAACACCACCCTGCGGAACCCCTTGTCTAATTCTTCTAGGTCTACATCTCTCGTTTCGAAACTGCACTGACGCCAGCCGACCGTTCAAGTAGTTAGCGGTCCACCTTTTTAAGCCGGCAGGAAGCGGTGTCTCCTCCAGGTCTTCAAGGAGTGTGGCGTGGTTGACCGTGTCGAAGGCTTTCGACAGGTCAAGTGCCACGAGAACCGTCCTGTGGTTTGGTTGGTGTTGGTTCAAACCGAAGTTAATCTGCGTCGTGATGGCGTTCAAAGCTGATGTTGTGCTATGGTTTTTACGGAAGCCATGTTGATGATTGGCCAGCTGCAGGTTTGCAGTATAATATGGGAGCAGAATAGCCTCTAACAACTTCACTACCGGCGAAAGGAGAGATATCGGACGATAAGAGTCTCCTTGATATGCCGGCTTCCCAGGTTTTAGGAGGGGGACCACAGTCGCATGTTTCCAGATATCTGGTATAACGAAGGTGGACAGTGAGAGGTTGAATAGAGCCGCCAAGTACTTGTGCCCCTCGTGGCCTAGGTGTTTCAGCATCTTCATGGCAATTCCGTCGGGTCCGAGTGATCTTGAAGGTTTGGCCTTCCTTATAGCTTCCTTGACCTCTGCAGCGGAGACGACAATGGGCGCGGCTGTGTGTTTGTGTTTGTGCGCGCGTCGGATGGCTTTTCTCTTAGCCCTATCCGCAGGAGAATGCAGTATAAATTGCCGGCAGAATGCGCTCGCGCACTTCCTGGGGTCCGACTTGACGTTATCGCCGAAAGCAATGGCGACCTTGTCATTGTATTTGGTCGGGTTGGATAGGGCCTTGACTGTCGACCATAATTTGCCGACCCCGCCGGAGAGGTTGCATGACTCTAGGTGTTCTTTCCACTTCTTCAATTTATGATCATTGACAGTCCGACGGATTTCTGCGTTGAGATCCTTTATTCTTGGATCTGCCGGGTTCAAGAGTCTCACTTGGTCACGTTCTCTTGCCATTGCCGCTGCTTCCGCAGGGAAATTCGGCCGAATTTCCGGGATTCTGCCAGCAGGGATGAAGCGGCCAGAGGCTGAATCGATGACTTTGCGAAACTCTTTCTCACCTTTGCATACGTCCGTCGGTGTGGGTAGGTCAGCGAAGGAGTGCTCTGTAAAGTCCGTGAAGCGGTCCCAGTCCGCTTTACTAAAGTTAATGTACGTTCGTTTTTCTGTCGTTATGAAGTCGGACGGTCGTTCGATGTCTAGTAGGATGGGTAGGTGGTCAGATGCCAGTGTAAGCATAGGTTGCCAGTTAACGTGGTTGATAAGGCCCGCACTTGAAATGGAGATGTCTGGCGAACTGTGGCAGTTACCTGCCACCCTAGTGGGGGCATCTCCATTCAATGTACAGAATGCCGAATTATCTATTTGCTCTGCGAGTGAGTGCCCTCTGCTATCTGCTGGCAAGTTGGAGTGCCAGAGATCGTGATGTGCGTTGAAGTCACCTAAGATGAGGCAGTTATCGCCCCTTAGCAACGCACTAATATCAGGGCGATAATCACGGGGACAGCACGTAACAGGGGGAATGTATATATTTAACACTCGCAGGTCGACGTCGCCTGTCCGGACTGCTATGCCCTGGCATTCATGGGTAGAGTCCCTGGGGTCAACGTCAGGGGCAAACAGATTATATTGTACAGTATGGTGTGTAATGAATGCGAGGCCGCCCCCATGACCGCTGGGACGGTCTTTCCTATGTACGTTGTACCCATCACGAGTACGTAAGTCCGAGTTAGCATTCAGTTTGGTCTCCTGAATGGCGGCCAGTTTAATGTTGTTCGACTTCATAAAGTCTGTTATCTCCGCGATCTTACCAGCTAACCCGTTGCAGTTCAGCTGTAGGATTTTGAAGTGTGTCGGGAGGGAGGGTGGAGGCATGCTGGGGGTAAGGGACGGATGCGGTTGCCTAGGTGGAGGTGGGCATAGTCCCAAGCTGTGACGCAGTCTAGGGTTCAGCGCGTCTTGGCCGATGTTGTGTGGCGTGGAGGGCGGCTGAGTACTGCAGCAAGGGGCAATAAATGCATCCGTCCAAAGGTTCCTGTTTGCGAGCCCAGAGCACATATGGATGTGGCACAGGCCAAGGCAGTTATTGCACTTAACCGATGCCGCAGGCGTATATAGTCTTTGCCGACAAACAGTGCACGTGGTGAAAGGTACGAGGAGGTTATGTTCCTGACCCACGTGCATGCTGGAAGTAGGGGGGGACGAGAGTGGGAACTGAGGTGAGGCGGGAGCAGCAAGCCTGCAGGTCGTGAAGACCGGGCCACTGTCGTGGCCATTTGATGATGGTAGGTGCGGTGTGTGTGCGCCGGAGCGACGAGAACCGCGGGACGCGCGTGTGCGCGAACAACATGGTGCCTCAAAAGTACTGAAAAAAGTACGGGTTCTGGGGATGGCAGGGTTAAGCCCTGAGCATCCAGATCTATGCAACCATCTCTTGCATTTACTGCATTGAACGGAATGTGAACGTTTAACATATATTTTCTTCCAGCAGACGCAGCAGATCCAGTCTCTCGGTCCGGGGTTGGATTCGATACCAGCCCGTAGCAAGAGACATAGGAGCAACCCTGCTGCAAGGGATTGCTCCGAGGATGACAATTTAGGAGTGGGATTGGACAAATTGGACAGGGTTACACTGAAATAAAAGCCCTTGGCCGGGTAAAACCCGGGTCATTCCGGTACGTAGAACCGGCTGTTGTGGGAATGTAAAGTGGTTCAAGTTTGAAAGTGGTTCAAGTCCATTTGTTCTTGAACTGAGATATTTAAGGGTTTGCGTTTGCATTGTTTCAAAAATATTGTTAACAGGTATCAAGTTGTTTTGCGGACGTAAACATGTTGGAATATATAATGTAATACGTTTTATAAACTTTACTAGAAAAATAAGATGTATTTCAGAACCTCGAATGGACTTAAACCACTTTCAAAATTAATAAAATCACTGTTTTGTTTATCCACTTCGTGTTCTTTACTCAAATGATTGTAAGTCAATTATTTTACTTAAAATTACTCCACTACCTTTATATGAGTAAAATAAAATTATTACATGGGTTTGACAAGCAAACAACATACTTTCACAATAACATTAGTCAAATTACCCAAAGGAATTGTATATCAAATCGGTTTTGATACTACTTTGATGAAATTAAATAATAGAAATTGTAAATACCTTATTTTTAATGCAGATGAATGTAATACTTAAATGCCACTAACCGTATGAACAGTTTTAACCTACCAACAAAGCTGTTGAGTTTCATTGGGGACTTTTTATGTTGCGGATCCCATACCCAGCGCACAATTTGAAGTAGGAATTAGCAAAAGGAATATGCCCGTCGGACAGCGGCAGCAGGTTGAATCGTGGATTTTAGTCGCATTTTACGACAGCCATACCAACCGCGGGTATATTGTAACCCCCTAACCCGATTGGTATGAATGTAACAGTTTGAAAATAAATACGGAAGCTTTTAATTTAGATACAGATTTTTATTCATGTAATGTATTTATTTATGTAATTTTTCCCGTTATAAATTTTACTGCTTTGTAGTGAATTTTATTGCTGTACTTTGCAATGGTGCATTTTTGGGGAATTTTGTACCTTAAGACATTCCATATGCAAGTTTTGTTTTTCAGTGGACTTAAACCACTTTCAAAATAAATTTTTTGTTCGTTTCGGTAACTAGCCAATTTTCAAGTGCCCCAAATCATAGCGATTTTAATAATATTAGACTTAAATTTAAAAGAAAAGATTGTGTATGGCTGTGACTATTGTCATCATTAACTCAATTTTTTTTAAAAATGGACTTGAACCACTTTCAAAATAACCGGCTCATATGTATGTATGTACATACATACTCATTTTACATGCATATACAGGGTGGCGCAAAAGTAATCTACCGATGTTTTTTGGCTGTAATTAAAAAAAAAAATGAAAAACTTTGATTTTTCTTGTGGATTATTTTTATTTGGTCTTTTAATTTTTTTTACATCAAGTCGAGAATATGATGTCATGTAAATGGCCGCCGCCACAGTTGATTGTCATTTGAGCCCTTTTTATGGCATTTTCCATCACTTTGGCGGCGATAGGTCCTCACATTCTTGACGGATATTGTCTTTAAGAGCTGCAAGAGTCTGAGGCTTGTTGACATAAGCCCGCGACTTCAAAAAGCCCCACAAAAAGAAGTCTGGAGCGGTCAAATCAGGCGATCTTGCTGGCCAATGCAAATCGCCAAAACGGGAGATTAGGCGCCCGGGAAATGCATCCTTCAGCATATCGGTTGTGGCACGTGCAGTGTGTGCTGTTGCACCGTCTTGTTGGAACCACATGTTTTCCAATCCCAATTCATCAAGTTGCGGAAAAAATAACTCGTTGATCATTGCTCTGTAGCGCTCTGTAGGCGGATTTTCAGTGCCCCAGAAGCGAGAATTTTGCTTATTTACGTACCCGCTAAGATGGAAATGGGCCTCATCACTCATGATCATTTTTGATGAAAAATCATCTTCCTCTTCAAGTCAGCAATATTCCGCGATCTGGAGCAGTGTAGCGTAACATTGTTTATTAAGGTGTATTTTGCATGTGTTTACTACACAAATGTCAAAACAGAATTGATTTTAGGGGCCAATCGCAAAATTTATAGCATTTTCTGATAGGAAGATTACTTTTGCGCCACCTTGTACTTAAGTTGGTCGAATTTCGACCACGGGCGATCCTAGTGTATATAAAATCGTAGCCAAATTTTAAACACGAAAAAATATTTAGATTTACTCGAGCTAAACCGCGTTAAAAAAACGCTAAAAAATATTTTTTAATAAAAAGGCACCTGAGATGATGAACTAGCTGGAGTGCAAAAGGTAAGCATAAAAATGTTTGAAAATTTTATGGCTGAGTTATTAAAGTTTTCACAAACCTACCCCTCGAAATATGACCAAAAACAGAATCATACATCTCAATATTTGGATTGCGTTGATAAAATTTTCAAACTTTTTTATGCTTACCTTTCATATTCCTTTTATACATAAAAAAGGATATTTTAACCGTTTTTTAACGCGGTTTTGCTCCAGTAATATTCGAAATATTTTGGGGGTCCTTAGAAAAGAGTGAATTTTGAAATTCCGGTGGAAACAGTGCAACTTTTTTTGGCGCGGCACCTTATTATACATAAATCAAAAAGAACCGACTAAAATCTGGTCAGACTCCTCAAGTAGTCAACTTAGCTGAACATTTAAGGTGCATGTTTTTTACCCATTTATTGACCATATAATAATGGAAATAAATACTCCATTCAATGAACATAGAACAATCTTCAGAGGGTTTGCTTCCATTTTACACATTAATATTCAAACTTGGTCAGTTTTATGAGCCAAAGTAAAAATATTGTGGCAGAAAGCAGTTTATGGAGGACATTTTTAAAACGACAGAACCTTTCACCAAAAACTGCACTTGACGCACTTCAAGCTTGCGACAAAACGTCATTTAGTAACTTATTCAAGTTGCTTAAAGTTTTTGCAACTCTTCCAGTTTCCACTTCGACGTCAAAGCGCACATTTTCAACGCTTGAAAGATTAAAGTCTTATTTTCGCAATTCTACTGGACAGGTATTTTAAATATTAATAAATGCTTCATTTTGATAAATATTCTGATTTATTTCCTTACTATTTAAGGAGCGGTTCAATGGTTTAACAATATCGGCTGTTCACCGTGATGTATCAATAACACCAGACGAAGTCATTGAAAGTGCCCCTGCGGGTTGGGGCTTAGAATATGCCCGCGGTAGGCATACCGGTCGTAAGAGGCGACCAATATGCACAAAGGTAATGATGTGCAACTCGATGGTTGATCTACGGATATGATGCCTCCCACCTCTCATTACCCATCTTCTCTTTCCTTTCGGAAGGAGGGATGACATGACCTAGAAGGTTGCACTGGTCATACCAAATCGCTCCCACGACAGTCGGGCAGTACCGCAAGGGAGTACCGGAGCGTACCGGATTCATATCCGGCCAAGGACTGTTAAATCGACAGCACTCCCCAAAACCTTCGGGGAGTGATTTTGTTGTTAAAACAACAACAACAACAAGTCATTGAAAGATTGAGTGATACGGAAAGAAGACTCAACTTCACCTTATAACAATCCAATGAAGTAGATTCTAAAAAAAAAAAATTTCAACTTAATTGAAATAAAGTAAAAATTAATTCAGTCAAAGTTAAAAACTAGTTGCTGTGTGTCTCACTTTTAATTTCACCCGAAAAAAAATTCTTAACCCCTCCCTGGATACGCCACTGACTGGCAGATGATACATATTTTATTAATCTCGGAGTAACAAGCTTAAATCACTAATTTTTCGGATTTAAAAAATTGGAGACTAAAACTTTACTGTGTCGTAGACGGCGTCGTAAAAAATTTAAGGCTGTCGCAACAAACCCAATTTTGCCTAAATCGAAATTCAGCAGCTTTAAAACGTGTCGTATATTTAAATCTTTCTCAACAAATTGGGCATTAGTGTTGTAAGTATGTATTTATAGTTCGTACTGTAAACATAAAAATTGTGTAAATTTTAATTATATTAAACATTAAAAACCAAATCTAAAAATACAAACAATTGTATTTTCAAAGTTAGCTTTGTATGAAGTTCGCGTCATTCGTAACCATTAGCGCTGGCGTCGATTATTCCATTTTGACTAATCGAATATTAGGCCTGTTTTTTTTGCACGCATATACATATGTACATCTGCTTTTGCGACTAAAATAAAAAGGTCATCTGCAATTGCACTTATTCCATTATCAACGGACATACATATGTACATACATTTGCGAGACCAGTGGAACATTCTAGTTGATGTCATCCCTCCTTCCGTAAAAAATTAGAAGATGGGTAATGAGAGGTGGGAGGCATCATATCCGGAGATCATCAATCAAGTTGCACGACATTAGCTTTGCACATATTGGTGGCCTCTTACGACCGGTATGCCTACCTCGGGCATATTCTAAACCCCTAACCCGTAGAGGGATATCTCTGGAAGTATTTAGGTTCGACTGCGATACGATATCTATTAATTCCTAACACCTGCATGAAAACTGGGGATAACAAAACCGGGAACGTGGCCTCTCCCGTACAACTGGAATTTTTCATATTCCATATCTCTGGAAATATTTAGGCTAGACCACTAAAATTTGGTTAGGGCTTTGGGTTAGGGTTTGTTTGGGGGTTTGTGAAGACCCCAAACCATAGGCCTTGGGGCCATCACAAATAAGCAGGTATTTTTTGTAAATATGTATATAATGAAATAATGAATTTTGAATTTTTATATATATACGAGTACAAGGAATTTCTTATAAGTACACATAAACATATATGTAAACTCATAAATAGGTATAACCTGAATTATAATATACATATATACATACCTACATACATTAGAGCGTATCACCAAAAAAAACTCGGCCGTACTCCCCCTCATATAAAGTATTTTTGAAAAACATTTAAAAAAAATTTTTTTTTTTTTTTCTGGCAACCCTAGACATCGCCCAACTACATTTTTATTCATATCTTTCGCGTTTGTTGTCGGATTTTAAAGTGTGACACATCAATTTTTTTGTCTCAAAGAGGAGGTTTTTCTCAAGAAAGTTCATTGAGCTCATGCGTTTCGTTGTGGTACTTACCCATCATATCTCAGTTTCTACCACCCTAATGTAACAACCTAATGTCAGTTTATTGAAGACCGTAAAAAATCATAAATCTTTTGCGAAGAAAGTATTTCGATTCAAGCAGTAGAAAGCGAAATAAAACAAATTTTGTTTGCTGGGTTGAGCGCTTACGGCCCACAGTGCCGCGACTCCATATAAAAGATCAACAAAAATAGAAGGAGTGGTCAGAATTGGCTGAAACTTCACACCTCAAAGGACTATATCACACCAATATCTAAAAAAATCCTTTTTTCAGCCGCTGTTACGAATTAATAAAAAAAATTTTTTTTTTTTTTTTCAATTTTATCAAATGGTAAAATAACTCATAATCGTCGTAGACATATGTTTATAAAAACCGAAATAGTCTTCAGAACTTGTTGAAACTTTACACCTACAAGTACTAAGCCATGCTGATTTCAAAAATTAAATCGATTTTTCGATATCGGGTACCCATTAAAAAAAACTTGTTTTTTCATATTAATATATGAAAGACAGAAAAATCATTGCTGATTGTGGGGTTTATTTGTTTTATTTGGATGGCCGTAAGCGCTCAACCCAGAAAACATAAATGTAAGAAATGGCCCATTATGAATAATATAAACAAATTTTGTTTTTAGTTGAAAGCCATACATTAGATGCCTTATTTTCTTTATACATTTTTCTTTATTAGTCCATAAAATTTTGTCGGGATTCAAGCTTGCTGTATTTCTGCCGGCTCTCGAGCTTAGCAAAAATGTGGCCCATGCGTTGTTCATCGGTGATCGCCATTGCAGATTCATGGACTGTATGAACAAATCGATCGGTATTTTGGGAATGACAAGGACATGCTGTGAAAAAGATCAGTGAAAATGCCGATAAAAGAGAAGCAAAGAAAAAATAATAGTTTTCGTTGTGCATACCTGGTAATTCAATAAAACTCCCAACTTTTTACTCCGATCCATGGTACAATTAACAGGTAGACGCAGAAATTAAAAGCAACCCTGCTATGTATTTTGCTGGATGGTAAATTGTCAACAATATCTTGTGTCAAAGTCACGCCAAAAGTGATAGAAGCTATGGCTGGTTATTGCTGCAAAGTTTTTTGCGCTGATGCCATGAAGCCAGCGCATTGCCGGTATTAGCGCAATGTGTCTACGCAACTAAGCTAAGTATTCATTTGGCTCCGCTCAATTGTGTATTTGCTTGGAATAAAGACTGACACCAACTTGAGGGTAGCGCAGTTTAGAAAACAAAATCAATCTTAGAACAAAGAATCCCAATTCGAAACCTAACACTCCCAAAAGTGAATTATGATTCTTTGGACTGGAACACACCTTTCGACTGCTGCCGTGGTATGGCGGAAGTATTGCTGGCGGAAGATCCAACGTTCGAGTACCGGGACAGTGAACATCAAGAAAGGTATGAAAAAGTTTATTCAAAACCAGGATAATCCCTTGGCAGTGGCTTTCTAAACTTTTCGAGTGAATTTCGGTCACGGAAGAACTTCCAGCAAGAATTGCAATTTACGTTACTTGTTATATAGGTGGCACTGGCTACGAGACTATAGTAATTGAAAAAAGTTGTTTTCGAAACTGCTTGACGGCAGATCTTTTTGAACTACTGACAGAATTTGTATTCAAATATTTTGTGCCCGGATTAACATTTTATCAAAATATGAAGTTAATGCAAAAGCGCCTGTAGCAACAACAGCGGTAACAACGCAATAACAGATGTGGTGTTATACAGCTTTGATATAACAAGTTGACATTTCAATATTGTTTACATGTGTAAAAAAAAACGAAATGAAAGTTAATGTTTTTTCAGCAACATTTGTACAAATTTGGGCGTTTAGTGGCTGTTTTTAGAAGTAAATTAATTGAAAAGATGTGATGGTGGAAATGCTTCACTAAAATCTCAGGTTTTCTTTAGTTAAAACGTGAAACCAAGACGTGAACCAAAGATACAAAATTTTTCCAGCTTCCGCATATTTCTATGATCTTTGCGAACTGTAAAAGAACCTTCCCCGGTCCCTCTACTCGCGTACATCTTTCCATAATTCAACAAACCTTCTTCGTACTTATTTTTTTGTAAAACACAGGAAAATCATAATTTACAAAACTATTGCTTAATGTAAACAAAACAAACATGTAAACAAAACAAAAATGTAAACAGACATTGACAATTGGACAACCAGTTCGAATGAAAAAAAATAAAAAATGCAACTCTGATGCGGTTACCTATTAATTGTACCATGCTCCGATCACTATGACGAAGACATAACCCAGCAAACAAAATTTGTTTTATTTCGCTTTCTACTGCTTCAATCTAAATACTTTCTTCGCAAAAGATTTATGATTTTTTACGGTCTTCAATAAACTGACATTAGGTTGTTACATTAGGGTGGTAGAAACTGAGATATGGTGGGTAAGTACCACAACGAAACGCATGAGCTCAATGAACTTTCTTGAGAAAAACCTCCTCTTTGAGACAAAAAAATTGATGTGTCACACTTTAAAATCCGACAACAAATGCCAAAGATATGAATAAAAATGTAGTTGGGCGATGTCTAGGGTAGCCAGAAAAAAAAAAAAAATTTTTTTTAAATGTTTTTCAAAAACACTGCATATGAGGGGGAGTACGGCCGACTTTTTTTTTTTTGCCTGTAAGGCGAGACGCTCTAACATACATACATGCTTTTATAAATTTTTACATAAATACCTGAAATACATACTTAGAGTAGAAATGTAACATAAAATACAACTTTCATAAAAGAAGGCGAATACTTTTGGCACAGCCTATACGAAACGGCGTATGAAGATACATATGGACATACATACATACAAACATACGTATATAAGCAAAGCTTAGAAATTGCAATTGTAAGAAATGAAATAGAAAGAAGATTGTGCATGGTTGTTGTAAAACTAGGATAATATTAAGTCAAGAGTTTATTATTGTAAATAACGGTAGGCTAGCCGGCAAAATTGTATAAAAGCGGCAGCAATTAGTACAGAAGATGAATTAGGGGCTGACAGCCAACTGGATAGGTATACAGTGGGACGCGACAAGCGACCACTACAGAGCAACCGGCGGTGAACACTCCAGTTGTATAAGTAGCTAGAAGGGTTGAGGCGTGCAAACGATCAACCTAGTGAAGGGTAGTGAACACTTCCTTCAAGGGAATCAGAGACAAAGGCTAAGTTAAGTAGATAAGTAGCTAGGAAGGTTGAGGCGTGCCAAACGATCAACCAGCGAAGGGCAGTGAACACTTCCTTCAGGAAACCAAATCCACAGGCTAAAGCTTAGATTAAGAGTTTTTATTTTTGTTTTAATAAAATTTTACGGAGATTTACGCTAATCACCCGAGTTATTATTTTACTTTGTAAGGGAACCCATCGACCGAGTTATACCCTGGCTATAGATCCGGAAGACCGGGGTTCGTTACAGGTTATACGATATTAATCCCTAACTCCTGCATGAAAACTGGGATAACGAAAAAGAGGCGTGATGAGTGATATACATATTATTGGTTATTAACAAAATTTTGAATTTCAATTTTCATTCAAGGTTATGAAAATGAAAAATAACACATCGAGATACAGCAAATTATACCCGTAACCATATAAAGTGGTGTGGAGGTAGTGTTGTCGGCCTACCACACCAAAGGTCCGGGTTCGAGCCCTGGTACAGGTTACATCAAAAAGTGGTTTGAAAAAGTTTTTTCAAAACGGGGTCGCCCCTCGGCAGTGGTTTGGCAAACTCTCCGAGTGTATTTCTGCCATGAAAGGCTTCTCAGCAAAAATTCATCTGCTTTGTAGATGCCGTTCGGAGTCGGCGAAAAACCGTAGGTCCCGCCAATTTGTAGGAAAAAATTTCAAAGCGGCACACCACAAATTGGAAGAGAAGCTCGGCGCAAAAATCTCCTAGGAGGTTGATGATATAACTGTTGTATATCGCGCCATATATATATATATATATAAAGTGTATAAACCCTGCAAACCACATTTCCCAAAAATACCAACACATATGCATTTTTAGATACCCATATTTCCAAAATTTTGGAATAATTTTGTTAACCTTAGGTGACCAAAAAAAAATGCTCTAAGTTTTATCAAAAGATGTGCCCATAAGTACCAAACTGTGCGTTTCCTTGGACTTCCGTTAGAAGAGCCCGATGACAATTAAGAGTGTACTGGCCCTTTGGGCAGGGCGAAGCGGCCAAACTCACAGCTACCTTTTACGTAGCACTTCCACTTTAATAATTCTAACATTAATAACACACTGAGTGGCCGTCAGACTTTATAAAAATAACCCTTAGCCGGTCCAACACATGCTACGCGATCTCAGGTATTTCTGTGAACAACACATTTGAATTTTCGAAACACCATATGTATATCCGTGTCGACAAAAATCACATAGCCCCTCCGGGTTAGGGGTATAGAATATGCCCGAAGTGGGCCGATAGTAAAAGGCGACTAATATGCACAAAGCTAATGACGTGCAACTTGATGCTTGATCTCCAGATATGATGCCTCATTTTCGGGGAGTGTTTAGTTGTTAAAACAACAACAATCACATGAAAATTACAAAAAAAAATTTACTTCAATTGAAAATAGAAAATCGAATTTACGATTATTGTTGCAGAGGTAACAAAACGCGTATTTTGATACCTTTCTCTTTATTTTTTGGTGTGTTTTAGCAGTTGCATACTTTAATACATTCCATTAAAAGTAGGTATATGTGTATATATATATTATGTTTTACAATTTGCATGTTTCACTTGCATAAGCTGTTTGTTTTGATCTATGCCTTTGTTTACAAATGTTTTTTCCTCCTTCTCGACAATACATTCAGAATAGATTTGTCAAATTGACAGTGTCAATACAACTTATTCACGGTAGAATGTATGACCTAGAAGAATTTCTTTATGAATCCTGGTGCATGGTTTACAAAAACAACTTTCATGCAACTGACCCGCATTGTTCCGGTTAAATTATGACCGTGATAAGACCCAGGTCAGCTAACTGGAACGCATCTATTATGTATTCGTGCATGGGGTAGACAGGTTTTGCTGGGAAGGCTGTAAATAAGTTTTACCCCCCTATTCTGTGTTCTTGATAAATTGTCAATCTTGATAAAATATCAAGAAAAAAATATTTGAATCAAGTGTTCTGATTTCTGCTTAAAAAAATTCATTAATTTTGTTCGTTTTGGCGTAAAATTCAAAAAACAGGATACAGATATTTTCTCTCGATTTTTTATCAAGATTGGCAATTTGTCAAGAACACAGAATCGGGGGGTTAGTCTAATTAATAATCGAATTACACTATCTAACTAAAAAAAGTTGTAATAAAGCTTTAATATTAATAGTTAGTGCTAAATCAAAATACCATGTATTATTTATAACAAGCATAATTATTAACAATTGGTTTTTGTTTACTTTTCCCTCAAAGACTATAAAAATTTGTAAAATATTGAAAAATATAGTTTTAATACGTATTATTCTAATGTATTACAAAAAAATTTCAATAAAATATACAAATATTATGCATTTTTGTGCAATTTATTTGGAAAAAATGTGTAGGTATCTCCATTTGACAATAACCACTTCAACTGGTATTTCATTAACCAATTCAGCTAATAAAATTAACCATATTTTAGCCACTTTGATAACCAATTCAACAGATAATATTCACCATATGTTAGCCAAAACAAAAACCAACTGAACGAATATTTCGGCCCACTATTTAGCCAAAACAAAAACCATTTGAACAACTATTTTCAACTTGGTGTTAACCAAAACATTAACTGGTTTTGGAAAGGGAAATTTTTTAAGACTGAAAGTATTGAAAAGAACAGCTATAGTTTTTGTTAATGGGAGAATTCGATAAGTGCAAGGGAGATGCGAAGTCACACATATCGCACCCTAAATCAAAAACAGTCACAACTCAAAATTTTTTTAGGTCGCTTTCTTGGCATAGATTGCCTAATAAAAAGTAGTGCAGCCAATACATACAATATTTTTCTGTTTGACTACTCTCGTTACTCTTTAAAGAGCACAGTGATGTCAAGTTTTTAAAAATCAAATCACTTTTGTGCGATCCAGAAGCAATTAACTGAAAGTTACTCGGATTTTGAGTTGTGACTCTTTTTGATTTAGTGTGCGATATGGTTAAAATCTTCACGCCGCCTGAACTTTATAGAACATATGACCGGTATGTGGTTTGTAGGGAAGATTTTTTTTATTATTTACTCGTATGTGTAAATAGAGCTTCACTTAAGTTATTTGACTTGGTTTTCAGGACTTCTTGGGGCTATTTTGGGTCAGTTCGCAGTTCTTATTGTTTTTATTACTAATCTTCTTGCAAATGAAAAACTCCATAAACGAAAATCTCCGTGACTACTTAACGAAGGCTGAGTTGTTGTTGTTAGCAGTGCTTCGCCCTGCCCAAAAGGCCAGTTCACTCTAAATTGTCATCAAGCTCTTTTAACGGGAGTCCAAGGAAACGCGCAGTTTCAACAGGGTTGGACCAGAGTGATAATGGTGTGTTTGGTATGGTGGGGTTTAGTCGGTGCAGTGAAATAACTCCCAAATGAAATAACTCCCATGAAATAACTCCCAATGAAATAAGTCCCAATAAAAATGAAATAATTCCCAACTTTAATAAATGAAATAACTCCCAAAGAAGGAAATGAAATTACTCCCAATATTAGGGCAGTTATTTTACAATGAAACCACAAGTCCCCAAAAAAATGAAATAACTCCCAAATGAAATAAGTCCCAAAAAAATGAAATAACTCCCAAATGAAATAAGTCCCAAAAAAAATTAAATAAATCCCAAATCAAAATTTGAAATGGTATATTTTTACAATATAATCAGTTACAATGAAATTTGAAAAATACAGGAAGTTAATACGTACATAGATATGTGAATGTAACAATTACATGAAAACCTGAATAGTGTTGTCGACCTTTTGACGGCAAATCGGACAGTTAAAGTTTTCTAGTTCTTCAGAAATACTCTTAGCTTGCAGCATTAGAACACAAGCGTTGCATATTTTTAAATATTTGCACGGCATCAATAGTACATTGGGCTCAACCTCCAAACAAATTACGCACCCAAAAAGCGAATTAATGTCAGTGACATTAAGACGCATGACCAAAAACGAATTAAAGTCAGTGCCGTTAATTCGCTTTGGACATGCGAATTAATGTCATTGAGGCATTTGGGTTTGAGATTCGACGAAGTAGCGCCGCAGGCGAAAGTTTGACTCAGGTCAGATCCCAAATTCGGGGCGTGATCCATGGTATTTATGTGCAGAACTCCTTTCCGCATTGGCGGCCTTCGGCCGCGCTTCAAAAAATAACCCTGGGCTACGCCAATCCAACTCCGGGTGTGTGCCATAGCCGTGGCTACCGCCACGGTGATGTCCTTCCGCGTGCCACGTTTCCCACTTTTTCACTTTTTTGGCTCAGCGTAATGTGCCATTACAACAACCACATGAAAATGACAGAAAATTGTGAACTTTAACTGGAAATAACTTTTGAACTGTTGAAAAAAATCTCATTTCAGATTCTAGATCTAGACATGGGTAATCGTTTACGTGGGGTGCCGAGCGCTAATACACAACGAAAAATGTTGAGATATGTATTAGGAGACGCGCTTTGGTCCCAGGAGCATGAATATAACTCCGCTGAACCAATATTTTTAGTAGTTTGCGAGATATTTGCAGTTAAAGTCATTTTCATGTGGTTATTGTAATCACATTACCCTGTGAGAAAAGAGTGGCACGCGGAAGGACATCACCGTGGCGGTAGCCACGGCTATGGCAACCACCCGGAGTTGGAATGGCGTAGCCCAGGGTTATTTATTGAAGCGCGGCCGAAGGCCGCCAATGCCAAAAGGTGTTCTGCACATAAAAAACATGGATCGGAAGTTATAGTTTAATTGTGAAATAAGTCCCAAATATTAGGACTTGTATCATTTTCTTCTAAGAATTTTAATTCGGGTTGTTAGGCCTTCTTTCATTGGGCGTTATTTCATAATGAAAGAAACCCTAACAATTAAGACTTTCTCTCAGTTTTAAAACTAGGCTTTCCTTCATTTTTAAAGTGAGACGTTCTTTCACTTTCTTGTTAGGCGTTCTTTTTTAGGCATTCTTTCATTTGGAAAAATTAGGCGTTAGTTCGTTAGGCCTTTATTCGGTGAGCCGAGTTTTACTTTGAGGATTCTGATTTTGGGGATTACTTTTTTGGCGATTTTGTGTTTGGGAATTTTGTGGCACTCCCGCTAAAACCATGCCCATTCATTGAAATTTGTGCCGATTTACTTTGTAGGTCCGTTGCAATAACCGTTGGTCAATGCTGTCGCGAAAACTAAGTAAACAAAATTGTTTTACTATAGAAAATCACTAATAGTGCACATTTCGTAAAAGGAGATAGATACCATAATTTTGTAAATTATAAAATAATAGAAGGGAACTTTTCCTTTTACGAAAGGTTCAAATCACTAAGGGAGTGCCCCAAAATCACCGAAAAAAAATCCCCAAGGAAAAAAAATCCCCAAATAAGTAGTCCCCAAAATTAGAATCCCCAAAATCAAATCCCCAAACAAAATCTTTGTACTATGCAGAAGGACTTGGCATTACATTAGTTTCGTACCGTGGCAACGTGTTGCCAAGGTTCAGGCAACCACCCTGAGTTGGCATGGCGTAGCCCAGGGTTATATATAATAAGCGCGGCTGAAGGCCGCCTACGCAGAATGGTGTACTACGCAGAAGGACTTGGCATAATGTAGCCCAGGGTTGTTTTTTAAATTAAATTTAAATTTTTGCACATACGCGGTTTTGCACCCACAACTGTGGTACCTCAAATGAAAGATAGCATAATTACCTATCCAACACATAATTTGAATTTATTTCACACATAAAATGGGGATTTCGTGTTGGGAATTTTGATTTTGGGGATTTTGATTTGGGGGTTTTGATTCGGGGATTTGGATTTTGGGGATAATTTGGTAGACCCCAATCACTAATAGTGCACATTTCGTAAAAGGAGAAACCATAATTTTGTAAATAATCATATAATAAAAATCCATCTCTTACAACACTGCGCTGCGAAGACAACCGGTGCCTAAAATAGCAATAGTGTCAATTGACACTATTTCCATTTCCAAAAGCGCAATAGTGTCAATTGACACTATTACCAGTGACACTATTACCTGTCACCGTCCACCGATCGATCAACGAGCGACTGTGAATGCTCAATCGATCATCTTTCTACCGCTTTTTTGCGGTCGTTGGCGTGTGGATTGATTTGAAAAGTGCTAATAAAATGAATCAAAGGTAAATTATTGGCAAAAAGTTTAAAATACGTTAAAAACGTGATCGATCAAGTTACACAATGCCAAAATAAAATACGACCATATGGTTACCGGTATAATTTTGCTGCATCTCGTTGCGTTATTTTTCATTCTCAAAACCATGAATAAAAATTGAAATTTTATTGATCATTAAACATTTTTTTAAAACCAATAATATTTAACTCATCACCAAAATTTTTTTGAATAAAAAAACCTTTAATTTGTAATCTTTTCACCACTCTTCACTTAAAATTTGTGATAACGCCCATTCCTGGTTGAAATTCAACAACGGGGCGGAGTCTAATTTAATTAAATTTACTATATACAGGATACACATCAAACTCCACTAGGCGTTTTTCTTTATAACCACATGCAATTAAGAATGTAAACGTTAAAACATTAATGGCCTTACCTTTTTTGTCGGGCAAGGGATTCTTTTCATTAGTTTCAGTGTGCTTCAAATTAGATGTATCAAATGTTGCAATCCCAGATATTAAAGACTGCTGCGTTCTTTCAGCCGCTACATCTAACAAAAAAGAACTTTTCAGTTATTATGAACTTAAAAAGTTTATCGTTCAGGTACATATTTCAAAGAAGCGCTATAGTCACCGTTTTACTGTTTAGCTGCTTTTTTTTATGGTTCCACAAAGTTTATGGCGCTGCTTTGAATAATCTATCTATAAACCCTAAACGCTGCGAAATAACCACAACAAACTTTCGCTGGGCGCTATTATTTCCCAAATTTTATTTACATTAAACATAGTGGGACGAAATGTTGTGATTGGGAACGAAATGTTTGTTTCGCTTGATACTGCCCATATGAAAGAAAGCTTATACATACGTATATATCAGGACTTAAAAGAGCACAAAACTTGATTTTTTATAGTTTTAACTTAAAAAGAAAGCGACCACCCTTGATATGTATGTACTGCCGTTATGCCCTGCTGCGATGATAGAAATAAATCAATCGTCGTGCGAAATTTCGTTCTGTTTAATTTCATTTGACAAGGTAAAGTTCGGTGCGCCTATTTCGCTGCGTTTTGGTTTTGTGTTTGAAACTTAAAAAATACCTTCAGCAGTTGGGAGAACGATTTTTTCATGCGTGCTAGCATTCTTTAATTTTTCAGTATTAAAGCCCTCAAGTTGGCTCTTTAGGTTTTCGGCTACCTTGGGAAGATCTTTAAGTGCTGGGGCTGCCATATCGAATCTAAAACGGTATAATACTACATGGTTTAAATTGACAATAATTTCAAAATAGCAAAATTATATAAAGGTAAACATTTTAAGCAAAATTATGAGTAAGTGTTTCAGAATATGAATTGTTTTTACGAAAGTTCTCCTTTTACCAAGGCTTTCCCGTTTTCGTTGGCAAATAACATCAGCTAAAGATGCTTAAATCAGCACATATGGGCGTGAGTGGAAGCGAAGGGGAATAAAGTCGCCAGAGTAGTTAGGTGGTATGTGTTACAGAACCAGATCCGTAGTCAACATCAAGAAAGAAGGGGGGATAAATTGTTTACCTTAGGACGAAATCGATATACTCACATTAGGCCGAGTGGCGAGGCAAAAAAAACCGTCCATTGCTCTTTAAAATCATATTCTATTGATAAAAATAAGAAACTTTGCCGAAGGAACCATACCTTTAAAACGAATTCTGATGTCCCCCAATTTGGGTCGAACTTTTGGGTAGGGGGCCATGGCGTATGAGTGACATCTCATTGACTAAAAATGATACCTACCCAAAAGTTCGATCCAAATTGGGGGACATCAGAATTCGTTTTAGAGGTATGGTTCCTTCGGCAAAGTTTCTTATTTTCATCCCTAGAATACGATTTTCAAATCGACCCGCCATAACTGACATATATTTTCATGAATTTTGCTTACTAAATGAAGATTTTGGCTGCCAAAACCAAATAGATTTGCTCTATAAGTACGAGGTAGCAGTTTTAACTTTAAAAACGATTTCCTGAAAAATTATTTCGGTTGACATTTTATATTATTACCTATCAAGGCGGATCTATATAAGGTTATCGCAACAGCACAAACACATCTACTCCATGTATTTTGTTGTTGCTTCTGAATGGCTCGTATGTCAGACAAATTCAAATAAGAACAAACGGCGAATTCGTTTTGAACAGAGCACAAAACTTGACAGAAAAACAAATAAGGAATGGAGGGAAACATACTAATGGAGGAAATTGAGTTAGGTGCGCTGACCCTTGGATACATAGTATTTATACTAGGCATGGGACTATTCGAATACAAATTATTCGAATAAATGCAATTTTTATTCGACGGGTACACAAAATTCGAATAGTATTTATTCGATTATTTATTCGTTTATTCGAATATTTGTATTAAAAGATTAAGAAAACAATATTCGCTGTTTTCTTTGCTTTACCTATGAGCATGCATTTATATTTTGTATGTATGTTTGCGTGGACAAATGTGTACACAAGCAGTAGCAATATTGGTTTCACTATTCAAATAGTTCTATTTATTCGTAGTTGAATAGTTTTTGGCTTATTATCTTAATAATTAAAGAGCTATCCGTCCAGTGTTGTGGGAATAATAAAATACAATTTTTGGTAATAATTGAAGCTGTAAATAAACTATATAAACTATTACTATAAAGTTACCATAAATAAATATGTATTTGTACATTTATATTTTTACTGCAGTAACATTTGCTTGGTAGGTTTTGTGCTAAGCGTTTAAGCAAGAGATGTCAGAGCCGAAATTCATTGTGTTAACTGTTCATTATGGTAAGCAAAGGACGGGTTTGTGCTGCTTTTTCATGTTCACATGTGCAAATAGTTTAATTTGCGAAAAGCAACATAAACAAAATAATACTACCTGCTTCCTATTCTTTGTTAAATGCTCATCACCTACCATCATAAAATGGCCACAATAGTGACCCAGTCTCCACGACTAGCAGCTCTGCTGCTCCCGCCTTACCTACACCCGACTGTCGCTCACGCTCACCAGCGCTTCCATCTCGCACAGCCATCCAACACTCCTATCCCCTTTCACCACGTGCACTGTTTGTCGGCAAAGACTATAAACACCTGCGGCATCGGTTAAGTGCAATGACTGCCTTGGTCTATGCCGCATTCAAACGTGCTTTGGGCTTGCAAACAGGAACCTATGGACGGATACATTTATAGCCCCTTGCTGCAGAACTCAGCCGCCCTCCACGCCACACAACATCGGCCAAGGTGCGCTGAACCCCAGACTGCGGCATAGCCTGGGACTGAGCCTACCTCCATCTAGGCAACCACATTCGTCCCTTACGCCCAGCATACCTTCACCTTCTCTCCCGACACACTTCAAAATCCTACAGCTGAACTGCACGAATTAACTGGAAAGATCGCGGAGATAACAGACTTTATGAAGTCGAACAATATTAATTGGCTGCGATTCAGGAGACCAAACTGAACGCAAACGCAGACTTACGTACTCGTGATGGGTACAATGTGCATCGGAAAGACCGTCCCAGCGGTCTTGGGGCGGCCGCGCATTTATCACACACCACACTGTACAGTATAATCTATTTGCCCCGGACATCGACCCCAGGGAATCTAGCAGTCCGGACAGGCGACGTCGACCAGCGAGTGATAAATATATCGAGCCATAACCGCCGAAAAAATGTATCCCACAAACTCGAAATTTTACAGGGAAAGGTTTTTTTTAAATAAATCAGTTTGAATAAAGCCATTATTTTAAAATTTATAATTTAATTATTTTTTTGTGTCATACATTTAATTTTAATAATTTTAAATAGATATTCGCATCATATCGGTTGTTTTTGTGGGATACATTTTTTTTGCATTCCTTCTGGTAACCTATTATTAAAAAAGTGTGTGGGTTACACAAAAATTTATTTTAAGGAAGTGACTTCCCATTTTTTTTATTTAATTTTTTTACTTAGTCCTTAAAATGAAATTACATTTGATTTAAAAACAAACAAAATGTATACATTTCTTAGTATATTCGATAGAACAAAAATAAAGTAATGTAATTCATATATTTAAAGTTTTCTTTTAACAAGGTAGATATAATTTTGTACTTTTATTCTTGCAATAATGTGAAGAAACGGCTGGTAATTGTTCTATAAAGGATTTTACTAGCGATATGCTTGCTTCCTCAGATTTGTTGTGTGCAGTTGGCTTTTTATATATAACTTCTATTTTTTATTACGGATATTAAAATCGTTTGTGAAATGTTCAACGTTTTCTAAAGTTATATCTGGTGGCAACCCCACTGCTCGGTTCACACTCAGTGTTGAACATACCTTTTCTCTACAAATGAATAGTGGGAAAATAAAAGAGAGAAACTCGGCCATTTTTGGTTAAACCTTCGACGGAGACGGTCACGAAAAATAAATTGTCTTAACAAATAAAGATTTAATAACCAACAATACACAATACCATTTTTGGTTAAACCTTCGACGGAGACGGTCACGAAAAATAAATTGTCTTAACAAATAAAGATTTAATAACCAACAATACAATAATTTTTATCATTTAAACAACGATGAATACACGCTCGAAGAAATCCGCGAAAATGCCTGACACGGCAAGTAACCCGTCGGATTTATACGATTCTGCCGGCGAGGATGGCAACCACGTGGGAACTTCTGATCACGAGGATTTTCAGCTCCCTTTATAGCCCAATCAAAAACGGAAATCGTACTAAATTGCCCAATATTTATTGCTAATTTAGTACGCTTTCATTTAATTTATTGCACTTGCCTTTTAAAAAATATCGAGGGTTGGGCTACCTTAAATTTAAGCTAGCCCAACCCTCGATATTTTTTAAAAGGCAAGTGCAATAAATTAAATGAAAGCGTACTAAATTAGCAATAAATATTGGGCAATTTAGTAAGATTTCCGTTTTTGATTGGGCTATAAAGGTTGGGCTAGCTTCAGGGAGCTAGGATTTTCATGGCTTTGGTGGCACAGCCATCGAGAACAGCACTGAAAACACCATAATTGGCAACAATGACGATTCCGCTGCCGAAAATATGGAAAACGACATCGTCGCCAGTAGCATTGCTTACACTGCCGCCATAGGAGCTGCTGCTATAAGCACTGGTAGTAATATGGATTCCCCCACTGCCAATAATACCGCCGCGTGGCCACTACCTTTGCCGCCACTAGCTCTGCCGCAACTAGCTCTGCCGCCATATACACTGCCATAAACACTGCTCTCAAAAGCTCTGCCGCCATAGGTGCTACCGCTATAAGCAACGCCGCCTATACAAGTAACGTTAGCGCCTCCGACTCTATCAACCAAGAGCTGGAAAATTGGCACAAGAAAAAAGAGCTTCTAGAGCTACAACGGCAAGTGCCACCTTTGGAATCAACGCCCGAAAAGTAGATTTTTGCGATATTCAACACGCATTGCCGAAATTTAGTGGTGAAGATGGGACACAGACTATACAAAACTTTTTCTGCCCGATCAGTAGACGGCACAGCAAAGCTTTTCCTTTCAACCACTGTGGCATTGAAATACGACGAATTAAAATGAGCTTTGATGGTAGAATTTGCCAAAACTACCACTAGGCATGACATTTATCGCAAACTCGGTGATAGGAGGTGGGGCAGCAAGAATGAGACTCTGCACTTTTACATCCATACCATGCAGTCGCTGGCAAAAAGAGGCAAGGTTGAAGAAAGGGGGACTATCGACTTCATTCTCGATGGTGTCAAAAATCAGCTGACAAATACCCACATATTAACTTATGGGCGCGCATTGGCCGAACTTAAAAAACTGGTAAGCCGGTACCAGGACAAGTATCTTCTGCCAACCGGCATTAATAAACGAAGCAACGCTACTGTCATGGATAAGCCTGTTGCTGCAGCGCTGCCTGGGTCGAAAACATTAGTCGTCAAGGAAATGCCGCAGTGTTACAATTGCTCACAACGTGGTCACATCAAACCAAACTGCCCACACCCCTTACGGCCCAATGGTTCTTGCTTCCGCTGCTGGCGGATGGGTCTCGACCACCGCTCCTGTACCAATCCGAAGAAGGTTCTAAAACCACTGCCGAATTCCCTAAATGCAATCCAATGCGAAGATGTGATGGAAGACAACAATCTAGACTTAGGCCCGGTTTCACCAACGTGACTAAGACTAAAACTAAGTCGCGACTTAACTTAGCCCAGATTCGCGACTAACTTAATTTTGGGTTTCACCAACTTAGTAACTTAAATAGTTTTCACCAAAACAACCCGGTCAGCTGTTTATACATAGTATTTTTTCATACCAGTACCCATTGAGAAATGGTAATACATAGAAATACACCAAGGAATATATAGATCGTATGCCTCATATCCCTTTGATTGGAAGGTGCTCCTAATTGAAAACGATGGGTTCGTAATGATTACATGCTTCCAAACAAGCGTTAACGTGCATCTACGCTTACCTCGTCAAAGTCATGCATGGCAAATTTTCCAACTGGGACGGTGCACAAAGTAAATTATAACATTTCTGACGTATGGCTTTCGAATGCCAGCAACACTGACTTAGTCGAGGATAAGTCAGCTGGCAGGCTGACTAAGTTGTGACTTAGTTAAGTTAGATGGTGAAACTGAAAAAGTGAGTGCCACGAGAACCGTCCTGTGGTTTGGTTGGTGTTGGTTTAAACCGAAGTTAATCTGCGTCGTGATGGCATTCAATCTATGTAGTAAGCTCGTATCTATTAACTTTCATAATGGTGATGTGGAGAAAATTTGCGTAAGCGTTAAGAACAATAATTTTTCTTGTGTCATATATTTCACCAAGCAGTCACATCACCATCTATCAGAAACATATGGATAATCTGTCATCTGTTATTAATAATGCCAATATATCTGATGAGGTTATATACTTAGGCGATTTTAATTTAACTAGTATCTATAAATGTTATTTTTTGTATTTATTTATTTGAGTGTTTTCCTAGCGCAACAATTAGAAGAAATTATATTATAGTGCTAGTCGGTACAGCGTAAAATTGCAAGATAAAGTAGATTAAATTAAATAATAATTATAGTAGTAATTTGACAATAAATAACAACATTAATCATTTGGTTTTAAATTTTAATTAAAATAGACTTAAGATTAAAATAGCTTAGAGTAGAAGCTTAGAGAAAGAAATTAGAAATTGAGAGGGGAAGCTCATTTTTATTTATTTATTATTTTGTTTTAAGTCGACACAGCAACTTAGTCTATCGTATGCACATAACTTAGAACTAGACAATATCAACCAAAGTATTAGATGAGATGGTTGGAGAGGCCGTGTCTCCAATCCACCCTCACATAAGGTCGATTATTCTTGCAGTGTTGTCATCAGAGCTAGTTGGTTATTAACTGGAAGGACTGGAGTGGCCGTGGTTGCAGTTGATCTTGTAATACGATCGGTATTCCATTAAGGATGGTCTTGAAAATCTTGACTATTCAATCCTCACCGGGTAGTTGGAGAGGCCGAGTCTCCAATCCCCACTCACATGCGATAGAATTATTAATGAATGTTGTGCTTGGAAATCTTTAATTATTCATAGGATGGTTGAAGAGGCCGAGTCTCCAATCCACCCTGACATACGGTCGAATATTTATTTAATTAAAGTCGAGTACAAGAGCAATATGAGCAATAGCTGGCGGAAAGAATGTGAATAGAGGGAAGCAGAGACATAAGAAAGTTGCAGGGTATAGGAAGACATAATCACAATTTAGATTATAGATTAGTCGTTATAAAAAATAGTTGCTCATTTTTAAAGTGCAGAGCATTGCGTATCAGCCTGAGTCTGGATGGGAAGGAGTTCCAAAGAAGTATCGACGTAGTGAAAAATTGGCGATCTGAAATCAGCATGCGATGTCTTACATGTGCAAACAGGGCGGACCTTGAATATTGGAGAAAGACAAGCCTTCGGTAAAGATAATCAGGTTCCTTCGTATATATGTATCAGTTTGTGTGTTAGTTTGTGATTGTCGAAGGAAATGTTAAGCAGCTTCTTTGCATGGTGGGAAACATGGTCACGTCTCGTCAGCCCAAATACATACCTAGCCATGTTGTTATACATACACTACATTTAGTTTCTTTGTGCATACATGGTCACAATTTGAGTAGATCTCACAACCAAGGAAGAGATTTGGTATTAGGTACGCTTTAGCAATCAGTAGTCGGATATTTAATGGGGTATAAGCCAGAGTGTGCGTAGCATACCGTACACCTTTCCAACCGAGCTGAAGATGTGGTCCTTCCATGTTAATGTTTTATTGAAAACAATACCAGAGTCTACGTATTCAATAGTCGAATTGTTTAATGTTATTGGATCAGCGATGTTGTTTCGTAAATTACTCGGCCTCCAAGCTTTGTGTGAAAGGCGAACTTGTTTTTCGCTCATGTGAGCATATAATGTAATTAATGGTAATATCAATTGGACTGAACTATCTAACCTATCTTACTATATGCCATCACGTGAACTACGGCAACACAGATTATTTATCGAGGTTACTCATAGAACGAACTAGGGACATTCCATCGTGACTCCTGGGACATTTGACTCCAGAGCTGAGTCAACTTTGCCTTGAAAAACTGACATCGGGACTTAAATTGATATGAAATATATTTATCGACGTGGATAAATATCCAATACAATTAATGCATTGAAAGAATTGGCCAAATAACAACAACTACCTTTGTAACTACTAAGAAACTGAGTGTGACTCCTGGGACACCGAAAAATCACTTTGTTGCATCTTTGTGAGCACGAATACGAATTTTAGTTTAACTATTCAACTTTCACCTACAATTTGTATATAATCGAAAATACATACTGCATAGTACCATATTCTATAAAAATATTTTATATATTCAAATTCAATAAACTATTTTTAAAAATTTAAATTGTGACTCCTGGGACAAGTCTTTGTGACTCCTGGGACAAGTGCTAAATATGTAATATCCCAGCAAACACAGCCTCTAACGTTAGAGAAATACTGTAGTTTTACATTAGAATTATAATGTAGTTCTCTAATGTATCTCTAATCGAAAATCACGTTAGAGAACTAGGCTAGAGGACGATTAGAGAACGATTAGAGAAACACTCGAATAGCGAAGATGCGTGTATTGTCAAGTATTGTATTTATAAACTAAGGTATAAAAACTTTGAATTTTATTCCCATTAGATACTTAAGCTTAAAACATGTCGAAACATATTTAAAGCAATAAATTTATCGAAATAGAATTAAACAAGAACAATTGGATTTCATTTCATTTCAGTTAGAAATTTCTCATTAGAATCCCATTAGAATTTCACGTTAGAATTCGAATCGATAACTAACCTTTTTCTCGATATCGAGAACTAAGTCCCCTTTTTGTCGAGAATGCTATAATTCGCGACAGTTTCACAAATCGTTCTCTAACCATCTACCTTAGAGAATAACATTAGAATTCGATTCGTTTTCTAATCGTCCTCTAACCTTAATGTTTGCTGGGATACCAGATTATTCAAATCAGTTTTATTATTGTTTCAACCCTTTTTGACCAAGTTATTCATAAATTTCTACCAGCAGAATTGAAACCAAGCCAATTAAATGAAATAAAAAAAGTGAAGGCAAAATAATATTTATATTTACTTCAAAATTCTGATTAAATATTTATTAAAAACAAGTCGAATTCAACATCTCTCGAAACCATCATTTAAAACTATATAATAAAGACTACAAAAAAATATTCGTCTGAATAATACACGAGAGTTTCGTCTAGAAACCATAGTATGACCCTTTTAACACAAAAAATATATATTTAGACGGTGAACAGCCTCTTTATCCTTACTTCCAGAAATATCTGGTTTCGTAGGGTCATTCCTAAGGTTACCAGACCAATTTGTATGCTTTTTCGTGTGACTCCTGGGACACCCCATATGAATAAATTTAATGAAGGTATACACAAAAATTACATGCCTTTTTTTATTTTATGTTATGCAATTATTTTAATTTTTCTCTGCTTTACTTGAATGACTAGCAAATTTTTTTCTATAAATGAAAATATAGCTAATGCAGCAATGCAAACACGACCAAACTTTTTCCGCGAAATAGTAAGATGTGAAGTCAAAGTTATAAGGACAAACATTTTGGGTTTTTACATATTTTTCTATAACTATTTCTGTTACCATATTTGGAAAATATGTACATTTAGTTACAGATAACTGAATAAATAGGAATGATTAGTAGCATTTAGAATTTTATGTCGTTTTCCTCTTTTGGCTGGAATGTTCCACTACGCAATGAATTAACCTATCGCCAGAACTATACAACTAGCAAATCGTTATAACAATGTTCTTAATTTTGGCGTTAGTTTATATAACCTTTCCTACTTGACCTTGTGGAGGTCTGTAGCTGTGGAGTGAAAGCTCTAGTGAAATTCATTGATTCCACGAAGTGGTTCGACCCGTTGTATGCAGGGAAAGGGTCCTTTCTTCGGGACCGTATGGGGTATTACAATGGGCCCTTTGGTGGCCTACGTATTGAGCAGTTGCCTTGTGGTTTCGGCTCAGCCCTTGCAACCTAACCTTATATAAATTTAAGCTTGAAGTTTTCTATCTTTAATTAATTAGTCTGTAAAAAAGCTTGTACTTTTTAGACCGAATTTAATAAAATAAAATAAAATAAAGCTTTATCTTTAATTAAAGTCTCAAAAATTTTTGTTTTTTTTATTTCTTTCCCTTGTGTTTCATTTATCTTAAAAGAGAATTTAATTGTATCCCACAAAAGCGTTCAAAGAAAATGTAAACAAGTCACCATATGCATTTACATTAAAATTGTTTTTGTTATAACATCATAAAGGCAAATTATGTTGAACTATCGATTTCGATAACAAAACAAAAATCGATTATGGTGTGGAATACATTACTTTGGCGGTAATGGCATTAAGCCTTAAATACATAACCAGAAATATTCATCTATACTTCGGTTGGAACACGTCCTGCCATACTATGGGCAGATTATAATCTAGGTACTACATATCAGAGCTTATTCTACAGAGCCCTTCCTGGCTTATGCGCCCCCTTCTGGGCACTACGTATCTGCTCCCCACAGCTCTCCAGACATCTTCATTTCAAGAGCGGGCCTAATCACCCACTTAAACTGGCGACCAATGCTTACATCAGCATAGGACCACCTACAAATCCTACTTTACATCGAACGACCGTCCGACTTCATACCGATAGAAAAACCAACGTACATTAACTTTAGCAAAGCGAACTGGGACCGCTTCACGGACTTTACAGAGCGCTCCTTCGCTGACCTACTCACAACAACGGACGTACGCAAAGGTGAAAAAAGTTTCACAAAGTCATCGATGCAGCCTCCGGCCGCTTCATCCCTGCTGGCAGAATCCCGGAAATTCGGCCGAATTTCTACGCAGAAGCACCAATGGAAAGAGAGAGTGACCAAGTAAGGCTCGTAAATCCCGCAGATCCCAGAATCAAAGATCTCAACGTTGAAATCCGTCGGACAGCAAATGGCCACATGTTGACAAGTGGAAACAACACCTAGAGTCATGCAACCTCTCCGGCGGGTTCGCCAAATTATGGTCGACTGTCAAGGCCAATCCGACCAATTACAACGACAAGGTCGCCATTGCATTCGGCGACAGCGTCAAATCGGACCCCAGGAAATACGCGAGCTCATTCTGCCGACAAAGCATATAGCCTCAAATCATATAGTCGACAAATCATATAGTCTCAAAAATTTTTGTTTTTTTTATTTCTTTCCCTTGTGTTTCATTTATCTTAAAAGAGAATTTAATTTGTATCCCACACAAGCGTTCAAAGAAAATGTAAACAAGTCACCATATGCATTTACATTAAAATTGTTTTTGTTATAAAATCATAACGGTTTAATCTACAGCCATGAAATTTTGACAGATGATGCAAATTATGTTGAACTATCGATTTCGATAACAAAACAAAAATCGATTATGGTGTGGAATACATTACTTTGGCGGTAAGGGCTCGATATACATTCCCCATGTTACGTGCTGTCCCCGCGATTATCCCCTGATATTAGTGCGTTGCTAAGGGGTGATAAATGCCTAATCCTAGGTGACTTTAACGCACACCACGATCTCTGTCACTCCAACATTCCCACGACAGCCGGTTCAACGTACCGGAATGACTCGGGGTTTCCCCGACCAAGGGCTGTTATTTCACTACCACCCTGTCTAAACCGTCAGTTATCCCCCCCCCCCCCCCCAATAATGTCATCCTCCGAGCAGCTCCTTGCAGCGGGACTGCTCAACACTCTCCTGCTCCGGGCTGGTATTGAATCCAACCCCGGACCTAGAGAATGGATCTGCTGTATATGCTGGAAGAAAATTTATGTGAAGCGTTCACATTCTGTACAATGCTCTAATTGTAGCAGATGGTTGCATCTAACTAGTTGCTCCGGACTAAATCCCTCTACTCATAGACCCGCTAGTTTTTATAGATCTTTTGTGGCCCCTTGCTGTTCACGTCCTATGACGTCCAGCGGCCGTCGTCGATCAAGTATCGCTCCGCCACATATGTCTGACTTGTCACATCAGTCTCCACGACTAGCACTAACAATGCACATCAGCAAGTAGACCTTCCGAGCGGCCGCTCACGCCCCCAGGCGTCAACATCTCACACAGCAGCTCACAGCTACTCCCTACGTAGCACTTCCCAAGTGGATTTGAGCAATGCTGAGCGTACGCTCTCTCCCACCCCCTCGGTCAGCCCCTCTTCTTCCAGCATTAGCACGAGTATAAGCCACAACCATCAGCTCCTGGTCCCTTATACTACGTGCACTGTTTGTCGGTTAAGATTATATACGCCGTTGGCATCAGTCAAGTGCAATAACTGCCTTGGCCTGTGTCACCTGCTCATATGCTCTGGACTCGCGAACAGGAACCTATGGACTGATACGTATTGCGCCATGCTGTCGAGCTACGCAACCTTCAACGTCGTCCGACTCGCCTCTACCTTCTGGTAACGCGATTCCTTCGACTTCAAGATTGCGCCGTAGTGCGCGACCCAGCCTATTACCACCTAGGCATACGCACCAGTCCTTGACCCCCAGCATCAACTCTGCTCCCCCTGCACATTTCGGTATCCTGCAATTTAATTGCAACGGCCTAACCGGCAAAATTGTTGAAGTGACAAATTTAATGAAGCGACTGAACTTCAAGATCGCGGCGATTCAGGAGGCAAAGTTAGGTGGAAGGTCGTCTCTTCAGACCTGCAACGGGTACAATGTACACCGCTGTGACCGTGCGAGAGGGCTTGGGGGTGGTCTGGCATTCATCACGCATCAATCTGTGCAGTATCGTCTATTTGAGCCTGACATCGACCCGGGGGACACCACCTTAGAACGTCAAGGTATGGTTGTGCGGTCAGGCGATGTCGACCTTGAAATCATAAACATTTACGTACCTCCTGTCACCTGTTGTCCCAGGGATTACCACCCTGACATTCGTGCGTTACTCAGGGGCGAGAACCGCGTCATCCTTGGTGACTTCAACGCACACCACGACCTGTGGCACTCCAGCCTGCAGGCCGATGGTAGGGGACAGGAGCTGGCTGACCAAATAGATGATTCGACGTTCTGCACGGTAAATGGGGATGCCCCCACTAGAGTGGCGGTAAACTGCTCTAGCTCGCCAGACATCACCATAGTCAGCGATGGCCTAATATACTGCGTTGAATGCCGACCAATGCTGACGCTTGCTTCAGACCACCTACCTATAGTGCTCTCTATCGATCGCCCCACCGACTTTGTCACCGCTGAGAAACGCACATACACTAACTTCAATAAAGCCGACTGGGAGGGTTTTCTCAACACCACAGAGAGCGCCTTCGCTGCTCTTCCTACCCCGTCTGACGTACGAGAAGGGGAAAAGGCGTTTCGTATGGCCCTAATTTCAGCCTCCCATCAACACATTCCGTCAGGTAGAATAAAGGAAGTGTGTTCATTCTTCCCCGCAGAGGCAGCGGCCCTGGCAAATGAACGTGACGATATTATCGGCTGGAGTTGGCAAATTATGGTCGACGGTGAAAACTTTGTCCAACCCGACTAAACCTAACGACAAAATATCCATCGCCTTCGGTGATAAGGTTCAGTCGAAGCCAAAAAGATGCGCGAGCGCCTTCTGCCGACAATTTGTAATGCATCCTCCGTTGAACAAAGAGATTCGCCGAGCCACCAGGGAAGCGCACAAACACAAAAACAGCGATGCGCCCATTGCCATCTCCACAACAGAAGTTCATGAGGCTATTCGGAGATCTAAGAACACCAAATATATTGGCCCCGATGGCATTTCCATGCTAATGCTGAAACACCTCGACGACGAAGGCATAAGATACCTTACACAAATTTTCAACCTTTCCCTTTCCACCTTTGTTATTCCTGAAAGATGGAGACAAGCAAAGGTGGTCCCACTACTAAAGCCTGGCAAACCAGCTGCCGTAGGGGAGTCATATCGCCCGATATCTCTTCTCTCGCCAGTAGTGAAGGTGTTGGAATCTATCTTGTTGCCGTACTTCACCGCAAACCTGCGGCTCGCCGAACATCAGCATGAATTTCGCAAAAATCACAGCACCACCACCGCGCTGAACGCCATAACCACTCAGATAGGGGACGGATTAAACCAAAAGCGTCCATACCACAGGACAGTGCTAGTTGCGCTTGACCTGGCCAAAGCTTTTGACACGGTCAACCATGCGCAACTAATGAAAGACCCACGACAGCCGGTTCTACGTACCGGAATGACTCGGGGTTTCCCCGACCAAGGGCTGTTATTTCACTACCCCCCTGCCTAAACCGTCAGTTATCCTCCCCCCCAATAATGTCATCCTCCGAGCAGCTCCTTGCAGCGGGACTGCTCAAGACTCTCCTGCTCTGGGCTGGTATTGAATCCAACCCCGGACCTAGAGAATGGATCTGCTGTGTATGCTGGAAGAAAATTTATGTGAAACGTTCACATTCGGTACAATGCTCTAACTGTAGCAGATGGTTGCATCTAACTAGTTGCTCCGGACTAAATCCCTCTACTCATAGACCCGCTAGTTTTTATAAAACTTTTGTGGCCCCTTGCTGTTCACGTCCTATGACGTCCAGTGGCCGTCGTCTATCAAGTATCGCTCCGCCACATATGTCTGACTCTGTCACATCAGTCTCCACGACTAGCACTAACAATGCACATCAGCAAGTAGACCTTTCGAGCGGCCGCTCACGCCCACAGGCGTCAACATCTCTTACAGCAGCTCACAGCTACTCCCTACGTAGCACTTCCCAAGTGGATTTGAGCAATGCTGAGCGTCCGCTCTCTCCCACCCCCTCGGTCAGCCCCTCTTCTTCCAGCATTAGCACGAGTATAAGCCACAACCATCAGCTCCTGGTCCCTTATACTACGTGCACTGTTTGTCGGTTAAGATTATATACGCCGTTGGCATCAGTCAAGTGCAATAACTGCTTTGGCCTGTGTCACCTGCTCATATGCTCTGGACTCGCGAACAGGAACCTATGGACTGATACGTACGTTGCGCCATGCTGTCGAGCTACGCAACCTTCAACGTCGTCCGACTCGCCACTACCTTCTGGTAACGCGATTCCTTCGACTTCAAGATTGCGCCGTAGTGCGCGACCCAGCCTATTACCACCTAGGCATACGCACCAGTCCTTGACCCCCAGCATCAACTCTGCTCCCCCTACACACTTCGGTATCCTGCAATTTAATTGCAACGGCCTAACTGGCAAAATTGTTGAAGTGACAAATTTAATGAAGCGACTGAACATCAAGATCGCGGCGATCCAGGAGACAAAGTTAGGTGGAAGGTCGTCTCTTTTGACCTGCAACGGGTACAATGTACACCGTTGTGACCGTGCGAGAGGGCTTGGGGGTGGTCTGGCATTCATCACGCATCAATCTGTGCAGTATCGTCTATTTGAGCCTGACATCGACCCGAGGGACACCACCTTAGAACGTCAAGGTATGGTTGTCCGGTCAGGCGATGTCGACCTTGAAATCATAAACATTTACGTACCTCCTGTCACCTGTTGTCCCAGGGACTACCACCCTGACATTCGTGCGTTACTCAGGGGCGAGAACCGCGTCATCCTTGGTGACTTCAACGCACACCACGACCTGTGGCACTCCAGCCTGCAGGCCGATGGTAGGGGACAGGAGCTGGCTGACCAAATAGATGATTCGACGTTTTGCACGGTAAATGGGGATGCCCCCACTAGAGTGGCGGTAAACTGCTCTAGCTCGCCAGACATCACCATAGTCAGCGCTGGACTAATAAACTGCGTTGACTGGCGACCGATGCTGACGCTTGCTTCAGACCACCTACCCATTGTGCTCTCAATCGATCGCCCCACCGACTTTGTCACCGCTGAGAAACGCACTTACACTAACTTCAATAAAGCCGACTGGGAGGGTTTTCTCAACACCACAGAGAGCGCCTTCGCTGCTCTTCCTACCCCGTCTGACGTACGAGAAGGGGAAAAGGCGTTTCGTATGGCCCTAATTTCAGCCTCCCACCAACACATTCCGTCAGGTAGAATAAAGGAAGTGCGTCCATTCTTCCCCGCAGAGGCAGCGGCCCTGGCAAATGAACGTGACCATATTAGACACCTTGACCCTACGGATCCTCAAATACGGGATCTTAACGCGGAAATCAGACGCTTAGGAGATCAACACAAACGCGCTAAGTGGGAGGAGCACCTAAGGTCTTGCAACCTCTCGGCTGGAGTTGGCAAATTATGGTCGACGGTGAAATCTTTGTCCAACCCGACTAAACCTAACGACAAAATATCCATCGCCTTCGGTGATAAGGTTCAGTCGAAGCCAAAAAGATGCGCGAGCGCCTTCTGCCGACAATTTGTAATGCATCCTACGTTGAACAAAGATATTCGCCGAGCCACCAGGGAAGCGCACAAACACAAAAACAGCGATGCGCCCGTTGCCATCTCCACAACAGAAGTTCATGAGGCTATTCGGAGATCCAAGAACACCAAATATATCGGCCCCGATGGCATTTCCATGCTGATGCTGAAACACCTTGGCGACGAAGGCATAAGATACCTCACACAAATTTTCAACCTTTCCCTTTCCACCTTTGTTATTCCTGAAAGATGGAAACAAGCAAAGGTGGTCCCACTACTAAAGCCTGGCAAGCCAGCTGCCGTAGGGGAGTCATATCGCCCGATATCTCTCCTCTCGCCAGTAGTGAAAGTGTTGGAAGCCACCTTGTTGCCGTACTTCACCGCAAACCTGCGGCTCGCCGAACATCAGCATGGATTTCGCAAAAATCACAGCACCACCACCGCGCTGAACGCCATAACCACTCAGATAGGGGACGGACTACACCAAAAGCGTCCAAACCACAGGACAGTGCTAGTTGCGCTTGACTTGGCCAAAGCTTTTGATACGGTCAACCATGCGCAACTAATGAAAGACCTTGAAGATTCGTCCCTTCCTCCCTGTCTTAAACGTTGGACTGCAAACTATATGAGTGGTCGTCAATCGTCGGTTGAGTTCAGAGGCGCAAGATCAAAACCCAGAATAGTTAAACAGGGGGTGCCGCAGGGTGGTGTCCTATCCCCGTTCCTGTTCAACTATTATATATCGAAACTTCCGCCCCCACCAGAGGGTGTCTCGATCGTCTCTGACGCCAACGACTGTACGATTCCGGCAACAGGCCCCTCCGTAGAAGAACTCTGCTCTCGTATTAACTCATACCTCCCAGCCGTGTCCGAATTCTTCGCCGGGAGAAACCTGGCATTGTCACCGAATAAGTCCTCGGCCACCCTATTTACGACGTGGACAACGCAAGTGAACATGGAATTAGACGTCTACGTTGATAGTGTCAAGCTACCAACTGTCTCACACCCCAAAATCTTAGGGGTGACGTTTGATAACATGTTCAAATACGGCGCTCACGTAACCGCAATTGCCAATAAAGTCCAAAGCCGTAACAAAATCCTCAAGTCCCTAGCTGGCAGCACTTGGGGTAAAGACAAAGAAACGTTACTAGCTACATATAAAGCAATTGGCCAGCCGGTACTGAGCTACGCGACGCCTATATGGTCGCCGGGGCTAGCTGACACACACTGGACGAGGCTACAGGTCTGCCAAAACACCGCCCTTCGTACCGCCACTGGGTGTCTTCTTATGTCTCCTGAGCATCACTTACATAATGAAGCGAAAATGCTCGCCGTTAAAGAGCATAGCGAGATGTTGACCAGGCAATTCCTGTTCAACTGTTGCAAACCGCAGCATCCGAACGGACGCCTGATCAACGAGGATCCGCCCCCCAGGAGCATAAGGAGCCATCTACGCAAACACTACGATGAGATCCGGCACCTGATTTCCACGCCGTTTGATCCTAAGGTGCACCGGCAGGCCCTCACCCTCATCCACACAAATTCGGTAAATTCCTATGTTGGCTCTCTCCCGGTGAACGCCGTTCTTCAGGCAGCAACACCACCCGTTGCCGAAGAGGAGCGCGAGCTGCCTAGGGAGACTAGGGTGATGCTGGCCCAACTCCGGTCTGGATACTGTAATAGGTTAAACTCTTACCTATCCAGACTGAACCCCGACTTGCCTAATGTCTGTCCGGCATGCGGCTTGTCCCCCCATACCACTAACCATCTTTTTGTCTGCTCATCTGAGCCTACTCTTCTAACACCCATATCCCTCTGGTCCTCCCCTGTTGAAGCCGCTAGGTTTTTAGGACTTCCGTTAGAAGAGCTCGATGACAATATTGGGTAAGGTTGATACTGACTACCTAGGCAGGGCAAAGTAGTGTTAAAACAACAACAACAATGAAAGACCTTGAAGACTCGTCCCTTCCTCCCTGTCTTAAACGTTGGACTGCCAACTACCTGAGTGGTCGTCAATCGTCGGTTGAGTTTAGAGGCGCCCGATCAAAACCCAGAATAGTTAAACAAGGGGTGCCACAGGGTGGTGTCCTATCCCCGTTTCTGTTCAACTATTATACATATATCGAAACTTCCCCCCCCACCAGAGGGTGTCTCGATCGTCTCTTACGCCGACGATTGTACGATTCTGGCAACAGGCCCCTCCGTTGAAGAACTCTGCTCTCGAATTAACTCATACCTCCCAGCCGTGTCCGAATTCTTCGCCGGGAGAAACCTGGCATTGTCTCCGAATAAGTCCTCGGCCACCCTATTCACGACGTGGACAACGCAAGTGAACATGGAATTAGACGTCTACGTTGATAGTGTTATGCTACCAACTGTCTCACACCCCAAAATCTTAGGGGTAACGTTTGATAACATGTTCAAATACGGCGCTCATGTTACCGCAATTGTCAATAAAGTCCAAAGCCGTAACAAAATCCTCAAGTCGCTAGCTGGCAGCACTTGGGGCAAAGACAAAGAAACGTTACTAGCTACATACAAAGTAATTGGTCAGCCGGTACTGAGCTACGCGACGCCAATATGATCGCCGGGGCTAGCTGACACACACTGGACGAGGCTACAGGTCTGCCAAAACACCGCCCTTCGTACCGCCTCTGGGTGTCTTCTTATGTCTCCTGAGCATCACCTACACAACGAAGCGAAAATGCTCGCCGTTAAAGAGCATAGCGAGATGTTGACCAATTCCTGTTCAACTGTTGCAAACCACAGCATCCGAACGGACGCCTGATCAACGAGGATCCGCCACCCAGGAGCATAAGGAGCCATCTACGCAAACACTACGATGAGATGCGGCACCTGATTTCCACGCCGTTTGATCCTAAGGTGCACCGGCAGGCCCTCACCCTCATCCACACGAATTCGGTAAATTCCCATGTTGGCTCTCTCCCGGTGAACGCCGTTCTTCAGGCAACAACACCACCCGTTGCCGAAGAGGAGCGCGAGCTGCCTAGGGGGACTAGGGTGATGCTGGCTCAAGTCCGGTCTGGATATTGTAATAGGTTAAACTTTTACCTATCCAGACTGAACCCCGACTTGCCTAATGTTTGTCCGGCATGCGTCTTGTCCCCCCATACTACTAACCATCTTTTTGTCTGCTCATCCGAGCCTACTCTTCTATCACCCATATCCCTCTGGTCCTCCCCTGTTGAAGCCGCTAGGTTTCTAGGACTTCCGTTAGAAGAGTTCGATGACAATATTGGGTAAGGTTGATACTGACTACCTAGGCAGGGCAACGTAGTGTTAAAACAACAACAACAAAAACAAATCATATAGCATCCTCCTGCGAATAGGGCTAAAAGATCAGCCGTCCGACGTGCGCATAAACATAAACACACAACCGCGCCCATTGTCGTCTCCGTCGCAGAGGTTAAGGAAGCTATAAGGAAGGCGAAACCATCTCGATCACTTGGACCCGACGGAATTGCCATGAATATGCTGAAACACCTCGGCCACGAGGGGCACAAGTACTTGGTGGCTCTATTCAACCGCTCACTGACCAAGTCGAAGGAATCGCGTTACCAGAAGGTAGAGGCGAATCAGACGACCTTGAAGGTTGCGTCCACCCTCCAGACTTTATGAAGTCGAACAACATTAAACTGGCCGCCATTCAGGAGACCAAACTGAATGCTAACTCGGACTTACGTACTCGTGATGGGTACAATGTACATAGGAAAGACCGTCCCAGCGGTCATGGGGGCGGCCTCGCATTCATTACACACCATACTGTACAATATAATCTATTTGCCCCTGACGTTGACCCCAGGGACTCTACCCTTGAATGCCAGGGCATAGCAGTCCGGACAGGCGACGTCGACCTGCGAGTGTTAAATATATACATTCCCCCTGTTACGTGCTGTCCCCGTGATTATCGCCCTGATATTAGTGCGTTGCTAAGGGGCGATAACTGCCTCATCTTCGGTGATTTCAACGCACATCACGATCTCTGGCACTCCAACTTGCCAGCAGAAAGCAGAGGGCACGCACTCGCAGAGCAAATAGATAATTCGGCATTCTGTACATTGAATGGAGATGCCCCCACTAGGGTGGCAGGTAACTGCCACAGTTCGCCAGACATCTCCATTTCAAGTGCGGGCCTTATCAACCACGTTAACTGGCAACCTATGCTTACACTGGCATCTGACCACCTACCCATCCTACTAGACATCGAACGACCGTCCGACTTCATAACGACAGAAAAACGAACGTACATCAACTTTAGTAAAGCCGACTGGGACCGCTTCACGGACTTTACAGAGCACTCCTTCGCTGACCTACCCACACCGACGGACGTATGCAAAGGTGAGAAAGAGTTTCACAAAGTCATCGATTCAGCCTCTGGCCGCTTCATCCCTGCTGGCAGAATCCCGGAAATTCGGCCGAATTTCCCTGCGGAAGCAGCGGCAATGGCAAGAGAACGTGACCAAGTGAGACTCTTGAACCCGGCAGATCCAAGAATAAAGGATCTCAACGCAGAAATCCGTCGGACTGTCAATGATCATAAATTGAAGAAGTGGAAATAACACCTAGAGTCATGCAACCTCTTCGGCGGGGTCGGCAAATTATGGTCGACAGTCAAGGCCCTATCCAACCCGACCAAATACAATGACAAGGTCGCCATTGCTTTCGGCGATAACGTCAAGTCGGACCCCAGGAAGTGCGAGAGCGCATTCTGCCGGCAATTTATACTGCATTCTCCTGCGGATAGGGCTAAGAGAAAAGCCATCCGACGCGCGCACAAACACAAACACACAGCCGCGCCCATTGTCGTCTCCGCTGCAGAGGTCAAGGAAGCTATAAGGAAGGCCAAACCTTCAAGATCACTCGGACCCGACGGAATTGCCAGCCGGTACTGAGCTACGCGACGCCTATATGGTCGCCGGGGCTAGCTGACACACACTGGACGAGGCTACAGGTCTGCCAAAACACCGCCCTTCGTACCGCCACTGGGTGTCTTCTTATGTCTCCTGAGCATCACTTACATAATGAAGCGAAAATGCTCGCCGTTAAAGAGCATAGCGAGATGTTGACCAGGCAATTCCTGTTCAACTGTTGCAAACCGCAGCATCCGAACGGACGCCTGATCAACGAGGATCCGCCCCCCAGGAGCATAAGGAGCCATCTACGCAAACACTACGATGAGATCCGGCACCTGATTTCCACGCCGTTTGATCCTAAGGTGCACCGGCAGGCCCTCACCCTCATCCACACAAATTCGGTAAATTCCTATGTTGGCTCTCTCCCGGTGAACGCCGTTCTTCAGGCAGCAACACCACCCGTTGCCGAAGAGGAGCGCGAGCTGCCTAGGGAGACTAGGGTGATGCTGGCCCAACTCCGGTCTGGATACTGTAATAGGTTAAACTCTTACCTATCCAGACTGAACCCCGACTTGCCTAATGTCTGTCCGGCATGCGGCTTGTCCCCCCATACCACTAACCATCTTTTTGTCTGCTCATCTGAGCCTACTCTTCTAACACCCATATCCCTCTGGTCCTCCCCTGTTGAAGCCGCTAGGTTTTTAGGACTTCCGTTAGAAGAGCTCGATGACAATATTGGGTAAGGTTGATACTGACTACCTAGGCAGGGCAAAGTAGTGTTAAAACAACAACAACAATGAAAGACCTTGAAGACTCGTCCCTTCCTCCCTGTCTTAAACGTTGGACTGCCAACTACCTGAGTGGTCGTCAATCGTCGGTTGAGTTTAGAGGCGCCCGATCAAAACCCAGAATAGTTAAACAAGGGGTGCCACAGGGTGGTGTCCTATCCCCGTTTCTGTTCAACTATTATACATATATCGAAACTTCCCCCCCCACCAGAGGGTGTCTCGATCGTCTCTTACGCCGACGATTGTACGATTCTGGCAACAGGCCCCTCCGTTGAAGAACTCTGCTCTCGAATTAACTCATACCTCCCAGCCGTGTCCGAATTCTTCGCCGGGAGAAACCTGGCATTGTCTCCGAATAAGTCCTCGGCCACCCTATTCACGACGTGGACAACGCAAGTGAACATGGAATTAGACGTCTACGTTGATAGTGTTATGCTACCAACTGTCTCACACCCCAAAATCTTAGGGGTAACGTTTGATAACATGTTCAAATACGGCGCTCATGTTACCGCAATTGTCAATAAAGTCCAAAGCCGTAACAAAATCCTCAAGTCGCTAGCTGGCAGCACTTGGGGCAAAGACAAAGAAACGTTACTAGCTACATACAAAGTAATTGGTCAGCCGGTACTGAGCTACGCGACGCCAATATGATCGCCGGGGCTAGCTGACACACACTGGACGAGGCTACAGGTCTGCCAAAACACCGCCCTTCGTACCGCCTCTGGGTGTCTTCTTATGTCTCCTGAGCATCACCTACACAACGAAGCGAAAATGCTCGCCGTTAAAGAGCATAGCGAGATGTTGACCAATTCCTGTTCAACTGTTGCAAACCACAGCATCCGAACGGACGCCTGATCAACGAGGATCCGCCACCCAGGAGCATAAGGAGCCATCTACGCAAACACTACGATGAGATGCGGCACCTGATTTCCACGCCGTTTGATCCTAAGGTGCACCGGCAGGCCCTCACCCTCATCCACACGAATTCGGTAAATTCCCATGTTGGCTCTCTCCCGGTGAACGCCGTTCTTCAGGCAACAACACCACCCGTTGCCGAAGAGGAGCGCGAGCTGCCTAGGGGGACTAGGGTGATGCTGGCTCAAGTCCGGTCTGGATATTGTAATAGGTTAAACTTTTACCTATCCAGACTGAACCCCGACTTGCCTAATGTTTGTCCGGCATGCGTCTTGTCCCCCCATACTACTAACCATCTTTTTGTCTGCTCATCCGAGCCTACTCTTCTATCACCCATATCCCTCTGGTCCTCCCCTGTTGAAGCCGCTAGGTTTCTAGGACTTCCGTTAGAAGAGTTCGATGACAATATTGGGTAAGGTTGATACTGACTACCTAGGCAGGGCAACGTAGTGTTAAAACAACAACAACAAAAACAAATCATATAGCATCCTCCTGCGAATAGGGCTAAAAGATCAGCCGTCCGACGTGCGCATAAACATAAACACACAACCGCGCCCATTGTCGTCTCCGTCGCAGAGGTTAAGGAAGCTATAAGGAAGGCGAAACCATCTCGATCACTTGGACCCGACGGAATTGCCATGAATATGCTGAAACACCTCGGCCACGAGGGGCACAAGTACTTGGTGGCTCTATTCAACCGCTCACTGACCAAGTCCAAGGAATCGCGTTACCAGAAGGTAGAGGCGAATCAGACGACCTTGAAGGTTGCGTCCACCCTCCAGACTTTATGAAGTCGAACAACATTAAACTGGCCGCCATTCAGGAGACCAAACTGAATGCTAACTCGGACTTACGTACTCGTGATGGGTACAATGTACATAGGAAAGACCGTCCCAGCGGTCATGGGGGCGGCCTCGCATTCATTACACACCATACTGTACAATATAATCTATTTGCCCCTGACGTTGACCCCAGGGACTCTACCCTTGAATGCCAGGGCATAGCAGTCCGGACAGGCGACGTCGACCTGCGAGTGTTAAATATATACATTCCCCCTGTTACGTGCTGTCCCCGTGATTATCGCCCTGATATTAGTGCGTTGCTAAGGGGCGATAACTGCCTCATCTTCGGTGATTTCAACGCACATCACGATCTCTGGCACTCCAACTTGCCAGCAGAAAGCAGAGGGCACGCACTCGCAGAGCAAATAGATAATTCGGCATTCTGTACATTGAATGGAGATGCCCCCACTAGGGTGGCAGGTAACTGCCACAGTTCGCCAGACATCTCCATTTCAAGTGCGGGCCTTATCAACCACGTTAACTGGCAACCTATGCTTACACTGGCATCTGACCACCTACCCATCCTACTAGACATCGAACGACCGTCCGACTTCATAACGACAGAAAAACGAACGTACATCAACTTTAGTAAAGCCGACTGGGACCGCTTCACGGACTTTACAGAGCACTCCTTCGCTGACCTACCCACACCGACGGACGTATGCAAAGGTGAGAAAGAGTTTCACAAAGTCATCGATTCAGCCTCTGGCCGCTTCATCCCTGCTGGCAGAATCCCGGAAATTCGGCCGAATTTCCCTGCGGAAGCAGCGGCAATGGCAAGAGAACGTGACCAAGTGAGACTCTTGAACCCGGCAGATCCAAGAATAAAGGATCTCAACGCAGAAATCCGTCGGACTGTCAATGATCATAAATTGAAGAAGTGGAAATAACACCTAGAGTCATGCA
This sequence comes from Sphenella marginata, assembly GCA_951509765.1. NCBI lineage: Eukaryota > Metazoa > Arthropoda > Insecta > Diptera > Tephritidae > Sphenella > Sphenella marginata. The sequence goes on along the minus strand of OX608081.1, from coordinate 45,710,837 downwards.
ACCTCTTCGGCGGGGTCGGCAAATTATGGTCGACAGTCAAGGCCCTATCCAACCCGACCAAATACAATGACAAGGTCGCCATTGCTTTCGGCGATAACGTCAAGTCGGACCCCAGGAAGTGCGAGAGCGCATTCTGCCGGCAATTTATACTGCATTCTCCTGCGGATAGGGCTAAGAGAAAAGCCATCCGACGCGCGCACAAACACAAACACACAGCCGCGCCCATTGTCGTCTCCGCTGCAGAGGTCAAGGAAGCTATAAGGAAGGCCAAACCTTCAAGATCACTCGGACCCGACGGAATTGCCATGAAGATGCTGAAACACCTAGGCCACGAGGGGCACAAGTACTTGGCGGCTCTATTCAACCTCTCACTGTCCACCTTCGTTATACCAGATATCTGGAAACATGCGACTGTGGTCCCCCTCCTAAAACCTGGGAAGCCGGCAAATCAAGGAGACTCTTATCGTCCGATATCTCTCCTTTCGCCGGTAGTGAAGTTGTTAGAGGCTATTCTGCTCCCATATTATACTGCAAACCTGCAGCTGGCCAATCATCAACATGGCTTCCGTAAAAACCATAGCACAACATCAGCTTTGAACGCCATCACGACGCAGATTAACTTCGGTTTGAACCAACACCAACCAAACCACAGGACGGTTCTCGTGGCACTTGACCTGTCGAAAGCCTTCGACACAGTCAACCACGCCACACTCCTTGAAGACCTGGAGGAGACACCGCTTCCTGCCGGCCTAAAAAGGTGGACCGCCAACTACTTGAACGCGCGGCTGGCGTCAGTGCAGTTTCGAAACGAGAGATGTAGACCTAGAAGAATTAGACAAGGGGTTCCGCAGGGTGGTGTTCTTTCACCCCTTCTGTTTAACTTCTACATCTCGAGCCTCCCTCCCCCACCAGAGGGGGTCTCCATCGTTTCGTACGCTGACGACTGCACTGTGATGGCCACGGGCAAAGGACCTTCGACAGACGAACTTTGTACTAGACTGAATGACTACCTGCGCGACCTTTCCTGCTTCTTCACAGAACGGAACCTGACTCTTTCCCCGACTAAATCTACGGCGACGTTGTTCACCACGTGGACTGCGCAGATGGGGCAGGAGTTGAATGTCCACGTAGATGGTGTTCCACTACCTACTGTCACCCACCCCAAAATTCTAGGGGTTACATTCGACAATAGCCTCACCTTCGCTAATCATGCCACCGCAATAGCTTCAAAGGTACAAAGCCGCAACAAGATCCTCAAGTCACTCGCCGGCAGTACTTGGGGCAAAGACAAAGAAACGTTGCTGGTCACCTATAAGGCTATTGGCCGACCGGTTATTGATTATGCAGCGCCCATATGGTCGCCTAACCTTCACGACACCAACTGGAGGAAATTGCAGGTCTGCCAAAACACCGCCATCAGAACTGCGACGGGTTGTTTGCTTATGTCTCCTGAGTCTCATCTCCACCAGGAGGCTCAAATGCTCAACGTTCGCGAGCATGCGGAACGTTTAAGTAGGCAGTTCCTTCTGAACTGCCACCGTCCCAGTCATCCAAATCGACAGCTATTGGATGAAACTCCGCCCCCTAGAGACATAAGGAAGCATCTCCGGAAGCATTATGATGAGATCCGGCATCACATCTCGTTGCCGTTTGATCTGCGGGACCATAGGCGGTCCCTAAAGGACCTCCACACTGAGTCGGTGGACAGATCCCTCAGATCCCGGCCTGTGAACCCCGTTATTGGTGCCCAACCACCCGTTCTTACTGAGGAAGAACGTGTCCTTCCGAGGGAGACTAGAGTCATGCTGGCTCAACTTCGGTCTGGATATTGCAATAGGCTGAACTCCTATTTGTCCAGACTGAACCCTACCATACCAAACACATGCCCTGCATGCGGTATGGCCCCCCACGACACGCAACATCTCTTTTAGTGTTCTTCGGAACATACTCTTCTAACTCCCTTATCACTTTGGTCCAACCCTGTTGAAACAGCGCGTTACCTTGGACTTCCGTTAGAAGAGCCCGATGACAACTAGGAGTGTTCTGGCCCTTTGGGCAGGGCGAAGCACTGCTAACAACAACAACAACAAGCAGCGCGAACTGCCTAGGCATACAAGGGTGACGTGACCCTGCGGGTAAGGGGTTTAGAATATGCCCGCGTTCGGCATACCGGTCGTAAGAGGCGACTAATATACACAAAGGTCGTCAATCGTCGGTAGAATTCAGAGGCGCCCGATCAAAACCCAGAATAGTTAAACAAGGGGTGCCACAGGGTGGTGTCCTATCCCCGTTTCTATTTAACTATTATGTATCGAAACTTCCCCTCCCACCAGAGGGTGTCTCGATCGTCTCTTACGCCGATGATTGTACGATTCTGGCAACGGGCCCCTCCGTTGAAGAACTCTGCTCTCGCATAAACTCGTACCTCCCAGCCGTGTCGGAATTTTTCGCTGGTAGAAACCTGGCATTGTCACCGAATAAGTCCTCGGCTACCTTATTTACGACGTGGACAACGCAAGTGAACATGGAATTAGACGTCTACGTTGATAGTGTTATGCTACCAACTGTCTCACACCCCAAAATCTTAGGGGTAACGTTTGATAACATGTTCAAATACGGCGCTCATGTTACCGCAATTGTCAATAAAGTCCAAAGCCGTAACAAAATCCTCAAGTCGCTAGCTGGCAGCACTTGGGGCAAAGACAAAGAAACGTTACTAGCTACATACAAAGCAATTGGTCAGCCGGTACTGAGCTACGCGACGCCTATATGGTCGTCGGGGCTGGCTGACACACACTGGACGAGGCTTCAGGTCTGCCAGAATACCGCCCTTCGAACCGCCACTGGGTGTCTTCTTATGTCTCCTGAGCACCACCTTCACAATGAAGCGAAAATGCTCGCCGTTAAAGAGCATAGCGAAATGCTGACCAGGCAATTCCTATTCAACTGTTGCAAACCGCAGCACCCGAACGGACGCCTGGTCAACGAAAATCCGCCCCCCAGGAGGATAAGAAGCCACCTACGCAAACACTTCGATGAGATCCGGCACCTGATTTCCACGCCGTTTGATTGTTGTTGTTGTTGTTGTTAGCAGTGCTTCGCCCTGCCCAAAGGGCCAGAACACTCCTAGTTGTCATCGGGCTCTTCTAACGGAAGTCCAAGGAAACGCGCTGTTTCAACAGGGTTGGACCAAAGTAATAAGGGAGTTAGAATAGTATGTTCCGAAGAACACGAAAAGAGATGTTGCGTGTCATGGGGGGCCATACCGCATGCAGGGCATGTGTTAGGTATGGTAGGGTTCAGTCTGGACAAATAGGAGTTCAGCCTATTGCAATATCCAGACCGAAGTTGAGCCAGCATGACTCTAGTCTCCCTCGGAAGGACACGTTCTTCCTCAGCAAGAACGGGTGGTTGGGCACCAATAACGGGGTTCACAGGCCGGGATCTGAGGGATCTGTCCACCGACTCAGTGTGGAGGTCCTTTAGGGCCCGCCTATGGTCCCGCAGATCAAACGGCAACGAGATGTGATGCCGGATCTCATCATAATGCTTCCGGAGATGCTTCCTTATGTCTCTAGGGGGCGGAGTTTCATCCAATAGCTGTCGATTTGGATGACTGGGACGGTGGCAGTTCAGAAGGAACTGCCTACTTAAAAGTTCCGCATGCTCGCGAACGTTGAGCATTTGAGCCTCCTGGTGGAGATGAGACTCAGGAGACATAAGCAAACAACCCGTTGCAGTTCTGATGGCGGTGTTTTGGCAGACCTGCAATTTCCTCCAGTGGGTGTCGTGAAGGTTAGGCGACCATATGGGCGCAGCATAATCAATAACCGGTCGGCCAATAGCCTTATAGGTGACCAGCAACGTTTCTTTGTCTTTGCCCCAAGTACTGCCGGCGAGTGACTTGAGGATCTTGTTGCGGCTTTGTACCTTTGAAGCTATTGCGGTGGCATGATTAGCGAAGGTGAGGCTATTGTCGAATGTAACCCCTAGAATTTTGGGGTGGTTGACAGTAGGTAGTGGAACACCATCTACGTGGACATTCAACTCCTGCCCCATCTGCGCATTCCACGTAGTGAATAGGGTCGCTGTCGATTTAGTCGGGGACAGTGTCAGGTTCCGTTCTGTGAAGAAGCAGGAAAGGTCGCGCAGGTAGTCATTCAGTCTAGTACAAAGTTCGTCTGTCGAAGGTCCTTTGCCCGTGGCCATCACGGTGCAGTCGTCAGCGTACGAAACGATGGAGACCCCCTCTGGTGGGGGAGGGAGGCTCGAGATGTAGAAGTTAAACAGAAGGGGTGAAAGAACACCACCCTGCGGAACCCCTTGTCTAATTCTTCTAGGTCTACATCTCTCGTTTCGAAACTGCACTGACGCCAGCCGACCGTTCAGGTAGTTAGCGGTCCACCTTTTTAGGCCGGCAGGAAGCGGTGTCTCCTCCAGGTCTTCAAGGAGTGTGGCGTGGTTGACCGTGTCGAAGGCTTTCGACAGGTCAAGTGCCACGAGAACCGTCCTGTGGTTTGGTTGGTGTTGGTTCAAACCGAAGTTAATCTGCGTCGTGATGGCGTTCAAAGCTGATGTTGTGCTATGGTTTTTACGGAAGCCATGTTGATGATTGGCCAGCTGCAGGTTTGCAGTATAATATGGGAGCAGAATAGCCTCTAACAACTTCACTACCGGCGAAAGGAGAGATATCGGACGATAAGAGTCTCCTTGATTTGCCGGCTTCCCAGGTTTTAGGAGGGGGACCACAGTCGCATGTTTCCAGATATCTGGTATAACGAAGGTGGACAGTGAGAGGTTGAATAGAGCCGCCAAGTACTTGTGCCCCTCGTGGCCTAGGTGTTTCAGCATCTTCATGGCAATTCCGTCGGGTCCGAGTGATCTTGAAGGTTTGGCCTTCTTTATAGCTTTCTTGACCTCTGCAGCGGAGACGACAATGGGCGCGGCTGTGTGTTTGTGTTTGTGCGCGCGTCGGATGGCTTTTCTCTTAGCCCTATCCGCAGGAGAATGCAGTATAAATTGCCGGCAGAATGCGCTCGCGCATTTCCTGGGGTCCGACTTGACGTTATCGCCGAAAGCAATGGCGACCTTGTCATTGTATTTGGTCGGGTTGGATAGGGCCTTGACTGTCGACCATAATTTGCCGACCCCGCCGGAGAGGTTGCATGACTCTAGGTGTTCTTTCCACTTCTTCAATTTATGTTCATTGACAGTCCGACGGATTTCTGCGTTGAGATCCTTTATTCTTGGATCTGCGGGGTTCAAGAGTCTCACTTGGTCACGTTCTCTTGCCATTGCCGCTGCTTCCGCAGGGAAATTCGGGCGAATTTCCGGGATTCTGCCAGCAGGGATGAAGCGGCCAGAGGCTGAATCGATGACTTTGCGAAACTCTTTCTCACCTTTGCATACGTCCGTCGGTGTGGGTAGGTCATCGAAGGAGTGCTCTGTAAAGTCCGTGAAGCGGTCCCAGTCCGCTTTACTAAAGTTGATGTACGTTCGTTTTTCTGTCGTTATGAAGTCGGACGGTCGTTCGATGTCTAGTAGGATGGGTAGGTGGTCAGATGCCAGTGTAAGCATAGGTTGCCAGTTAACGTGGTTGATAAGGCCCGCACTTGAAATGGAGATGTCTGGCGAACTGTGGCAGTTACCTGCCACCCTAGTGGGGGCATCTCCATTCAATGTACAGAATGCCGAATTATCTATTTGCTCTGCGAGTGCGTGCCCTCTGCTATCTGCTGGCAAGTTGGAGTGCCAGAGATCGTGATGTGCGTTGAAATCACCTAAGATGAGGCAGTTATCGCCCCTTAGCAACGCACTAATATCAGGGCGATAATCACGGGGACAGCACGTAACAGGGGGAATGTATATATTTAACACTCGCAGGTCGACGTCGCCTGTCCGGACTGCTATGCCCTGGCATTCTAGGGTAGAGTCCCTGGGGTCAACGTCAGGGGCAAACAGATTATATTGTACAGTATGGTGTGTAATGAATGCGAGGCCGCCCCCATGACCGCTGGGACGGTCTTTCCTATGTACGTTGTACCCATCACGAGTACGTAAGTCCGAGTTAGCATTCAGTTTGGTCTCCTGAATGGCAGCCAGTTTAATGTTGTTCGACTTCATAGTCTGTTATCTCCGCGATCTTACCAGCTAACCCGTTGCAGTTCAGCTGTAGGATTTTGAAGTGTGTCGGGAGGGAGGGTGGAGGCATGCCGGGGGTAAGGGACGGATGCGGTTGCCTAGGTGGTGGTGGGCATAGTCCCAAGCTGTGACGCAGTCGAGGGTTCAGCGCGTCTTGGCCGATGTTGTGTGGCGTGGAGGGCGGCTGAGTACTGCAGCAAGGGGCAATAAATGCATCCGTCCAAAGGTTCCTGTTTGCGAGCCCAGAGCACATATGGATGTGGCACAGGCCAAGGCAGTTATTGCACTTAACCGATGCCGCAGGCGCATATAGTCTTTGCCGACAAACAGTGCACGTGGTGAAAGGTACGAGGAGGTTATGTTCCTGACCCACGTGCATGCTGGAAGTAGGGGGGGACGAGAGTGGGGACTGAGGTGAGGCGGGAGCAGCAAGGCTGCAGGTCGTGAAGACCGGGCCACTGTCGTGGCCGTTTGATGATGGTAGGTGCGGTGTGTGTGCGCCGGAGCGACGAGAACCGCGGGACGCGCGTGTGCGCGAACAACATGGTGCCTCAAAAGTACTGAAAAAAGTACGGGTTCTGGGGATGGCAGGGTTAAGCCCTGAGCATCCAGATCTATGCAACCATCTCTTGCATTTACTGCATTGAACAGAATGTGAACGTTTAACATATATTTTCTTCCAGCAGACGCAGCAGATCCATTCTCTCGGTCCTAAGGTGCACCGGCAGGCCCTCACCCTTATCCACACCGATTCGGTAAATTCCTATGTCAGCTCTATTCCAGCGAACGCCGTTCTTCAGGCAACAACTCCACCCGTTGCCGAAGAGGAGCGCGGGCTGCCTAGGGAGACTAGAGTGATGCTGGCCCAACTCCGGTCTGGATATTGTAATAGGTTAAACTCTTACCTATCCAGACTGTACCCCGACTTGCCTAATGTTTGTCCGGCATGTGGCATGTCCCCCCATAATACTAACCACCTTTTCGTCTGTTGTTGTTGTTTTAACACTACTTTGCCCTGCCTAGGTAGTCAGTATCAACCTTACCCAATATTGTCATCGAACTCTTCTAACGGAACACCTTTTCGTCTGCTCAGCTGTTGTTGTTGTTGTTGTTAGCAGTGATGCACAAAACGCGTCTTTTGACACCCCTATCATATTTTTAGCTAATTTATTAGTAGTTGAGTGCCAAAGGAAACAAATACCTAAATTTTATTTCTATCAAAAGTTATCGGGTAAAAACCAATTGCCCTACAATCAGTTGTCTAAAATCAGGGGTCTGGTCCGTGGTATTTATGTGCAGAACACATTTCCGAGTTAGCGGTCTTCGGCCGCGTGGTTCAACACCGGCTACGCCTTTCAAATTATTTCCGCGCAGAACAATCTCTAGAGTCGTCGGAGGCCCCTCCATGACAAATTACAACAACCACATAAAAATTCTCAGTTTTCTTTGTGAATATCTCTCAAACGAAATAAGACACTTTTTATGCTGGAGTCAAGACGCGTCATTTGACACACCACTTAGCGATATCAAATATTAGGCCTCCTATGCGGACATGATTCATGCGGAAAGGTGTACTGCATGATTTAATAACTATAATTGAATCATGGGTGTACTGCACATAAAAAACTTGGATCAGACCCCTAAATTAGGATTCGACCTGGGTCATTTTTTGGTTTTTGACATTAATAACTTTTCACTAAAACAAAAACTTGGTAATTTTGGACGTATTTTAGCAGGTGACTGCTCAAGGAAACAAATACCCAGAAAATTGTGAACTTGAAGTGCAAATATCTCTTCACAAAAGCAAAAAATTTCTATTTCGAGTACCCAGAATTCATACCGAGGTCAAAACGCGTCTTTTGAAACCTTTCCCGATAATTTTGGACGTGTTTTAGCAGTAGAGAAGAAACAAATACCATAGGGTTTCGGTTTTTGTGTTGTAGCCTTCTAGCCGGATAAATGATTTCCCAGCTATATTAATGTAGTAAAATAACTTTGCAGAAAGCAAGTTATTCAGACTTCAGAGTTTTTGATGCAATGTCGTACTTACACAAAAATGTATGAACTTTTTCTTTAAAAGTTTATGACGAACTTAGGCAAGCTATTAAAATTTTGGCCACTCCTTTAGCAAAGATAGATTACTCACGTCTCAATACTCTATCTCCAAGATGCACTTTATGGAGAAACGATTTGAAAAAAAAGGGGCGAAAGCTATGTGCAACATTTCCCTGCAGCAAGAAAACATTGACATTTAAAAGTATCAGAAAGAAATGAACCCAGCATACCTGTTCATAATCAACAATTCCACATGCTATGTTCACAGTGTACAGCAACCGGCAGCCGGTTCCATTTTACTGCATTCCTACAGAGGCAACTTTTGTTGATTTTATCAGCAATTCTCTTTTGGTGTTGCTCAAATGTTGCTGATATTCTTCACACACATCAGGAGTTGCTTTGGTTGATTATTTTGGTGATTGCTTTGTTCTGACATTCTGTGCTTGCTTTTGAATTTTGGTAATGCGTAGCAGAAATATTTTATATAAAAATTGAACTGAAATTGATATTGTGATATTAATAAATATGTATATATTTATTAATTTATTCCATAGTATTTTTCAAAACTGCGCCGAATAACGCCTTTTGTCATTAATTAATATGTGTATATGCGAATGTAAAACAAGGTATGAAGAAAAATGTCAAAATAAATCTGCAGCCAACATAACGGTATTGTGAAGAATGGCAACACAAAGCGTGTAGACCGAGCACAGGCAACTCCGTACCCGTCCCCTTCCATCGTCACTCTCTCTTCCACCATTCGCTAGAGTTGCTGATAAAAGCAACAAAAGTTGCCTCTGTATGAATGCAGTAATTGTAAAGCTCTACAAGTAACCCTACAAGAACAGTGACTGTCATTTGACACAGCATGTGATACTCATTAAGCTCTATTTACAGTTCTTTTTAAGCGTGAACATGGGTGAGCGTGAGCAATTTTCTTTTGTGTAATATGTTGATTTTTTTTTCTTTTTCCAAAAAAAAACTGTGATAGTTGATAAATAACTAAAATATCTTTAATATTATTGCATTTAAAACTAAGTAAACGTGTTAAATATGCTTTAAAATGGTTATTTTACAATCTGACTGTGAAACGTACTCATTCGCATGTGAACATTGCCGTTTTTTATTCACCACGGCAAATATCGGATTTCAACCCTGTTTTTGGTGAATATGGAAACAAATTGACAGATGTGCGTGAGTGATCAAAAGAATTGATTTGGAATTCTTTTCGAGCGTGAATCAAAGCATTCACACAAGTGTTTAAAAAAAAATTACTGCAGTGAAGTTGGCAAAATTTTTGTGTAAACATTGTAAAACAACAACATTGTATACATGTACATATTTTCAATTATTTACATTTACTATATTTTATGCCCTATGCTCCAATTTATTTGTTTATTTCCTCTAGTTCACGCGCGCAAAAAAAACTGTAAACAGAGCTGTGAGTATTTCGATTGTGATTCCTTATTTTGACAGCTATGAAATGGTGAAAATACGATTTTGCATATACTCACCAAAGATTCACGCTCACGTTCACGAAGAACTGTACAGGGGTCTTTACTGGCTGTCTAATTGTCAGCACTCCATACAAACTTTTGATCACACACTTATGGAGGTTTGCGCAATGCTGACTAAACAACTGTGTACGTGTGAGTTTTCTTTCTTACACAGCAAAAACGCGTATCGCGCTGTACTACTCACCCCCACACGATTTATTTGATCATTACTGCTCATAATATTGTCACCACTGACCTTTATCACTTGCTGTCAAAAATGATACGCTAATGTTTGTACCAGCGCTGACCATAATAATGTCACAGCTGACCACTTTAAATATCTGCTAAAAATAACACATTTAGGCCCGCTTTCATAAAAGCCGGTTAAATTATTCCTAATCGGTGATTCCTTAATCGCTGATTTTCTGAATCGACAATTTGGTTTTCACCAAAGCCTGGTTAAGTTATCGCCGATTAGACACATCATTGTGAATAAATTAGCAAAAAATTGCATTGTGAATTGGCAAAACAGCTGGTTTTCGTTTTGTTTACGTTTTCACAGAAAGTAAATTAGTGAATTGGCTGAATTAATATATTAGTAATGTTCTTTAAATGGCAAAGAAACATGTATGACCATACATGGTGACCTGTATTATGAGGGTAAAGAGTATGAGACACGTTTAAAAGAGAAAAAATCAGGCCATTCATCTGAAGAGCTGCGTATAGGTCTTGGTTTGCCGGTTGGACCGAATTCCCATAAAATTCCACCACCATGGTTGATTGCACAGCAACGATATGGTCCACCACCATCATATCCGAATTTAAAAATTCCAGGTTTCAACGCACCCATACCAGAGGGTACATCATTTGGCTATCATGCTTTGTTGGTACCAAGCTTTGATGGTACAACAGCGATATGGTCGAAGGCAACTGGTATGTGTTACGATGAACAAAAGTTAATTTCCTAATCTAAATTATTTTGTTTAGGAGAATTTGAGAGCGTTGCTACATTGGAGGGACATGAAAATTAAGTAAAAAGTGTTGCTATATATGTTAAAAATAGTTTGTCCTGTAAGCTGTCCTGTAGTTCTAGTCCTGGTAATTCTGTTGAATATGTGTTCGTAGAGGTATTTTCCGAAGATAGTAATAAGTTCCTCATTGGATGTGTTTATCGTCCTAATCGTCTAATAAACACCAGTGGTTTCATGGAGTTTCTACAACCTCTACTTCTAAAATATGAGTATATTACCATCGCTGGTGACTTTAACTGCAACCTACTCGTGGATTCCAGCTTAAAGCTAAGCATGGAATCTTTAGGGCTTTATCCAACGAACTCCACTCTACCTACCCATTTCACAAACTCAAACTCTTCTTTGCTTGACTTATTCTTTGTAAATGATCTCCAAAAATTACTACATTATAACCAATTATCCGCGTCCTGCTTCTCAAAACACGATCTAATCTTTTTAATTTATGATTTCCAAACGTCACGCAGCCCTAACTCTTTTACATATCGCGATTTCAGAAGCATAGACTACAGCTCTCTTGCTGCAGCCGTGGAGGCAGTCGATTGGAGTATGATTCGTACGTTGATATCGGTGGATGACCAGACTTCGTTCCTTCAAAATAATATATGTAGGCTATTTGACATCTATGTTCCCGTAAAACGCAAATTAGCTAGACAAAAGACCGGCCCTTGGTTCAACGCTAACCTCAATGATTTAATTCGCCAGCGTAATGTTGCGTACTCCCAATGGAAACGTTACAGAACTGAGCTCACGCATAACCGTTTCAAAGCGGCTCGGTACGCTGTAAACAAAGCCATAAGGTTAGCTAAAGCAAAATACTACAAAGACAAGTTTAGTTCAGCCGCGAATTCGAAGGAAACTTGGAACAGAATCAAGGAAATCGGGATAGGTAAATCGAAGGGAGAGTCATTAGTCACCCCTGATGTCGACGTAAACGATCTCAATAAAAATTTTGTAAATTTTCCTATTCCAACGAATAACATAGGTGTTGAATATTATGGTAATCGTGTTAATGTTAATTATAGTCCTCTTGGTTTTGTTCGTGTTGATGAATGTGATGTTGTCCAAGCCATACTTTCTGTGAAGTCCAATGCTATGGGGTCTGATGGTTTATGTGCTAAATTTTTAAAAATCATCCTTCCTAAAATTCTTCCTCACATCACCTATTTGGTCAACTCAATCTTGACGACCTGTGTTTTCCCTAAATGCTGGAAAGTTGCAAAAGTCATCCCTATCCGTAAGTCGAAGAATGAATATAGACCTATAGCGATATTGCCGTTCCTCTCTAAGGTAGTGGAACGAATTATACATAGTCAGATCACTACATATGTGTGCGATAACAAACTTTTAACCGATCGTCAGTCTGGGTTCACATCAAAAAGAAGTTGTACAACGGCACTCCTCTCTGTAATAGAAGACATCCGAGAGCGAGTTGACGAGAATTGCGTAGCTTTCTTAACCCTCCTAGATCATTCAAAGGCCTTTGACTCGGTGGACCATATTATACTTTGTAAGAAGCTGGAAAATTTATTCAATTTCTCCACTCACGCAACGGCTCTCATCGAATCTTATCTTAGCGAAAGAACTCAGGCTGTAAGCATTGGTGACAAAATGTCAGATTTTTTAAGTGTTTCAAGTGGTGTCCCACAAGGCTCGATCCTTGGTCCTCTGCTTTTTGTATTATATATAAATGACTTGCCTGGTGTCCTAAATTATTGTAATGTCCACATATATGCTGATGATGTACAACTGTATACTTGTTGTCCTTGTGATCGTACTAGTTGGTGTATTCGTAATATAAATCATGATTTGAATGAAATTGGCTTATGGGCTTCTAGGAATGGCTTATGTTTAAACCCTAAAAAGTCGAAATGTATTGTTATTCATAGAAAGTCGTTTGACACAAATGGCTTGGAAAATGTTATGTTTGAAAATTCGGTTATTGAATACGTTGACAGAGCAAAAAATCTAGGTATAACTTTTAACAAAACTTTGACATGGAAAGATCACATCTTTAGTACAGTAGGCAAAGTGTATGGTATGCTCCGTACACTATGGTTAACACAGGACTTTACACCATTGCATATACGACTACTCTTAGCGAAAGCGTACCTAATACCTACGCTCCTGTATGGTTGTGAGATTTTTTCAAATTGTGACTATGTCAGCAAGAATAAGTTAAATGTTGTATATAATAACATTGCCAGATATGTATTTGGGTTAAAAAGACTTGACCACGTCTCTTACTACGCTGAAAGGTTGCTTAATATATCTTTTGATAACCTATTAAAAGTGAGAATGCTAACTACCCTACACAAAATTATATATACGAAGGAACCTCATTACCTTTATCGGCGGCTCATTTTTCTTCAATCCTCAAGGTCAGTACTTCTCACGTACATCAAATATCGTATGCTAGTGTCAGAACGACAATTCTTTATCATTTCGATCCGTCTTTGGAACTCTCTCCCAGCTAGACTAAGGTTGATAAGCAATGCACCGCATTTCAGAGAAAGTTTAATATGTCTTTATAATGACTTGTAATTTTCTATATTAAAATTCTATTGTAACATTATTTCTTTTTTCTATTTCCATAGCGATCTAAAATCTATTTCTACTATCTTTCCCGCCTTTACTCTTTCATTCTATACTTCTTAAATTAAGTAAAAGTTTTATATTATTATTATTATTGTTATTATTATTATTATTATTGAAGTGCTCAAATATTTTATTTTTTAAATGTAGGAAAATTCAGGTTCTAGAATTTTTCGATGTATTTTATTTTTGAACCAATATTTTTGAATATCTATTTTAGAATGAAAATTTTTGAAGTTAACATTTTAAAATTGAAAAATAAAAATTACAAATTCGATTTCAAACAAAAAATACAAAGTAAAGTTCAAGTAAACTTAAATATTAATATAATTAAAACCAGTATTTAAAATAAGAATAAAGAACCCTATAATACTCCCCCTTCCAGAAATTTATTGTTAAATAAGTTAAAAGTAACTTTCTTTTTAGGATTTGTTCTAGGAAAATGTGTTAAATCAACCATAGCTGGTTTCAAACGATCAATAGGAATGGTTTTAACTTCATTGTTTATTTCTACTCTAAAATTCTTAACATCTTTTTCAACAACTCTGTACGGTCCCTCGTAGGGATGTTGTAACGAATGTTTGTTTATAACACGCACGAAAACATATTTACAAGTTTGTAAATCTTTTGGAACAAAAATACCTGAAGAATTTTGATGATGATTAAGATTTGATTTAAAATTTTTTAAATGTTCACGCAATCCACTTAATACATCTGATGTAGTTGTTGTTTCATTAGTTTGAACAACAAGTTCACCAGGTAAACGTAAATTTTGACCATAAACCATTTCAGCAGGTGTAGCCGAAATATCTTCTTTAAATGTTGATCGCAAACCAAGAAGTATTATCGGTAACTCTTCACTCCAATTTCTTGATTCATTCCTAGCCATTATTGAGGACTTTAGTTGCCTATGGAATCGCTCTACCATTCCATTAGCTTGAGGATGATAAGGAGACGTTGTTATATGGTGACTGCCAAGAAATTTAGTTAATTCCGAAAATAAATTTGAGGTGAACTGGGCTCCCTGATCTGTAGTAATTTTTAATGGAATTCCGAATCGTGAAATGTATTCATTAAAAAATTTTTTAGCAATAGTTGGCGCAGAAATATCTCTTAACGCAAATGCTTCAGGCCAACGCGTAAACCTATCAACTATGGTAAAAATATAACAATGTCCTCTTGAAATAGGTAAAGGGCCTACAATATCTAAATGAATATGCTCAAACCTACTATTAGGTATCGCAATTTTGGAAACTGGGGATTTCGTATGACGACTAACTTTCGATTTCTGGCAACTTATACACTCTTTTGACCAGGTATTAATTTGCTTGTTCATATTTGGCCAATAATATTTCTTAACTATTAATCTACGAGTAGCTTTGGTACCTGGATGGGCAATTCCATGTAACATATCAAAAATTGTTTTCCTTAAGTTATTGGGAACGAATGGTCTAGGATTTTCACCCGATAATTCACACCAAATTTTAAAATTTAGTAAAGAAATATGTATTAATTTTAAGTTATGAAAATTTTGGCTAGTTATTATCTCATTCAATTCAGTATCCTTTTGTTGCTCATTTTGCAAAATTTTGAAATTTATATCGATATTTCTAATTGCATCTATCTCAAAAGCTCGTGACAAAGTATCAGCTACTATGTTATCTTTACCTTTAATGTGCTGTATATCGTTAGTAAATTGAGCAATGAATTCTAAATGTCTTGTTTGTCTCGGACTACGTTCCGTTTTTGAGTCTAAAGCAAAAACTAATGGTTTGTGGTCTGTGTAAACTGTAAATTGTCGTCCTTCTAAAAGGTACCTAAAATGTTTAATGTTTAAATAAATTGCTAACAATTCTCGATCAAACGCACTGTATTTGATTTCTGATGGAGAAAGCTTTTTTGAATAAAAACCAAGTGGTTCTGATTTACCGTTAAAATGTTGATGTATGACACCGCCAACTGCTGTATTAGATGCATCAACACTTAAAGAAAGTTTTGCATCTTTATTAAAGTGGTTTAATAATATCGTAGATGCAAACTTTTCTTTAATACATTCAAAAGCTTGTGTTGACTTGTCATCCCAAATTAATGTTTTATCACGTTTCTTACTAGTTTTATTGATTAAATCGTAAATACTGTTTGTATATTCAGCGAGATTCGAAATATACCTATGATAATAGTTTATCATTCCAATGAACTTTTGTGCCTGCTTAATCGATTTTGGACGTTCAAAATTTCGTATTGCAAATATTTTCTCATCAGAAGGTTTAATTCCATTTCCTGAAATATTATGTCCTAAAAATTCAATACAGCTAACTCCAAATATACATTTGCTAGGTTTAATGTTTAAACCGTATTCTGACAGTCGGTTAAAAAGTATTTTCAAGTCCCTCAAATGTTCGTCTTCATTTTTACTCGCTATAAGTAAATCATCAACATATGCATATACAAAATCTAGACCACTGACAACCTCGTTTATAAATCTTTGAAAAGTTTGAGATGAGTTCCTTAATCCGAAGGGCATACGTAAAAATTCAAACATACCGAAAGGTGTTGTTATTGCCGTTTTGTATATACATATCTTCTTCGGCCATTGGTATTTGATGATATGCTTTTACTAAATCAATTTTAGAAAATATATTTTTATTTCGTAAGTTCATATTAAAATCGTGTATATGAGGTAAGGGATAACGATCGGGCACTGTTACAACATTGAGTCGTCGGAAATCGCCACAAGGACGCCAGTCATTAACATCCTTTTTGGGTACAAGATGAAGAGGAGATGCCACTGAGGAATTTGATGGTCTACAAATTCCAGTCTTCAACAAAAAGTCGAATTCGGTTTTGGCTACTTTAAATTTAGTCGGATCTAAGCGCCTGGGCTTAGAAAATGGAAGATTTCCTTCTGTTACTAATTTATGAACTGTAGTATGCTTAACTGGTTTTGAATAATCTGGTTCAGCTATCAAAGATGGAAACATTTTTAATAATTTTGTATATTGATTATTCACTGAGAAAATTTTCGGAAGAGAGACGTTGCAAAAACATGAGATAGTGTTGACTGAAAGATTTGTCAACGGGTCAACTAAACGTTTATTCTTGATATCAATCAGAAGACCATATTTAAACAAAAAATCAGCACCTATAATTGGCTTCGCGATGTCAGCTATTAAAAATGTAAATGACAATTCGCGTCTTAATCCTAAATTTATATTTAAAAGTTTCTTTCCATATGTCGAAATTGTAGTACCGTTAGCTGCTGTCAAAATTATATCTGACTTCTTCTTACATATAAATTTAGAAACTGGTAGTACCGAAATTTCTGCCCCACTGTCAATAAGAAAATTAAGTTTATTATTCCGGTCAAATATGAACAAGCGACGAGTTGAAGTTTCAAAATTTCCGTCATTTGTCGCTGCAACAACGGAAGATTTTAGTTTTCCGAACTATTGCTTTTGTTAAAAGCGCATGGTTGCTCGCATTTCCTCGCATATTTACCGAATTTATAATGATACCTACATAGCCAATTCGTTTTGGTACGGGAATTTGAGCTATTCTTTGAAGGACTTCGAAAACGATTTCTGCTAATGGATCGTGACCTTGAATAATTTTGGCTCATATCCTTTTTCATTTCACTAATTTCTAAAGATAATTTTTCAAAATTTTTACACATAATATTTGTTGTTTGAACTAAATTCGAAATAAGTATATTTTCAGTTTTGGAATTTGGAAAATTATTAATTGAAGCTATCTCTGTTTTATTTAAAGTTTCCCAAATATTGTCAGCTATTTTAATAAGTTCATTAATCTCAGATGAGTTCGAGCTAGAAAGAATTACGCTTAAATTTTTTGGCAGTCTCCTCATCCAAAGTTTCTTAAGAATTTCTGTACTAAAATTGTTTCCAGAAAGTAAAACCAGAGATCGATAAAAATCTGATGGTTTGCGATCTCCCATCTCGGAATCAGATAAAATTTTATCTAATTTGGCATTTTCACTCAAAGAATGCCGCTCAATTAAAATTTGCTTCAATGTAGAGTATTTGTTATTTTCTGGTGGACTTTGAATGAAATCGAGAATGGTCATAATAACATCCTGCGAAAGTGCAGTTATGACGTATTCATACTTTGTCCCCTCCTGCGTTATGTGTTTCCTACTGAATTGTACTTCTGCATGAATGAACCATGCATCCGGGCAATTGGTCCAAAACTGGGGAAGTTTAAAAGAAGTAGCAAAAATTTCATTATTTTGATTCTCATATGGATTTGTAAGATGGTTTTGATAAGTATCACCTTCTAAATCAATAAGTGAATCATTTTCTAGAGGTCTCGGTGTAGATGTATTTGTGTTGTGAGGTGGGGAACGAAACATGTTTAAAGAAATTACCTAAATAAAATTTCTGGAAAAGGGTGTTTACAATTTACTTTTACAAATTCACAATGTATGTATATATGTACATATGTACATATGTATTTTAAATTTTAATTATATACATGAAATATATATCAATTGTGTGCAATGAAATTTGATAACGTGATAATATCAAATCAAAATTAAGTTGCTCACAACTGAATTGAAATTAATATTTTATTTTATTTATTAATTATAACTATTAATATTTAAAAATATATACATAAATACACATGCATCGTAGTTACCCATATAATACTTGTTTCTTGTTTATGAAAATTGAATTTGTTTTGATTGTTGTTATTGTTATGCTAACTGGATTTGTTTTGATTGTTGTTACTTTTGCTGTTATTCTATTTATTTAATTTTTTCTTTTTTTTTTTTCTTTCTTTTTCTCTTCCTTAATATTCGTTGATCACTGACACGTATTGTATGTACATAAATTCCCTTTGCGTTTGTTGATTTGCCTTATTTTTGATTGTATGAGGTCTCATATTTCAATTTTATGCCAATTGATGCATTTACTCTGAATATATGTATCTCAGCATTACATTCATATTCAAAAATGTTTTATTTTTTGTTTTTATTTTGCTAAACTTAAAATTATAAATTTTCACTTTTTTGTTTTGGGTTGTTGTCAAATGTCTTTCAAATTATAGCAATGAATGTTTTTAAATAATATGATTAATATTAATTAGAACACATTTTTGTTTTCTAATTCTCCGTTTTCGTTTTGTCACAATATTATTTCCTTTTTAAATTCTTGTCACATGTAAACGTAAATAAAGGATGGAATTTGAAATTTTAACACCAATGTTGTATTTTATTTTCTTTCCTAGCTCCTGGCAGGATCGCCAATTGAAGTGCTCAAATATTTTATTTTTTAAATGTAGGAAAATTCAGGTTCTAGAATTTTTCGATGTATTTTATTTTTGAACCAATATTTTTGAATATCTATTTTAGAATGAAAATTTTTGAAGTTAACATTTTAAAATTGAAAAATAAAAATTACAAATTCGATTTCAAACAAAAAATACAAAGTAAAGTTCAAGTAAACTTAAATATTAATATAATTAAAACCAGTATTTAAAATAAGAATAAAGAACCCTATAATTATTACCACTCACTTTTTTATTATTTATTCAATTAATCTTAAGTTTAATTTAATTTTGTTTTGTATACTGTTTCTGACTGGCACTGTAAGAATAATTTTGTCAAATTGTTGTGCCAGGAAAATATGCTAAAATATGCTAATAAACAAACAAAAAAAAAAAAAAGTGCATGTTGGTCAAGTTCCGGCAGCCTTTTAGCCACATGCTCGCGGGACAAATCGGTATGGATTTGGGAATTGGCTAGTGATGATGAATTCGATGTTGTTGTTGTTGTAGCGCTACTTAGCCCTACCCTGATTAATTCGATTGTGCTGCTGTACTCAATTCACATAACCAGGATGGCATCAGCTTCCTATGGTAATACAATAAAAATGTATGCTGAAAATGCCACAGATAACGATTGGTACACAACGGCTACATTAGATTCTCATACGGTGCTCCGATTTCGATGCAGATGGTAACGTTTGGTTTCTTGCAGTGATGATAAGACTGAAAATATGGCGTGCTTATCATCCGGGTAATGAGGAAGGTATATACACACCAGAAGATAAAACAGTTTGGAAATGTGTTTGTACCTTATCTGGCGACCATTCGCGAACTATTTATGATGTGTCATGGTGCAAAAAAATTGGACTAATCGCTACTGGTTGTGGAGATGATGCAATACGCATATATAAAAAAAGATGCAAATTCAAAAAAGAATGAACCAACCATGATTCCATCGAAGGATAAGGCGCACACACAAGACGTCAATGCCGTTAAATGGAATCCAGCACATGAAGGTCAACTTATTTCATGTAGCGATGATGGTACAATTAAATTATGGTATCTTCAATTAATTTAATAAAATCAAGTTTGATTAAAATATTGTATCATTTCATTGAGTTTCTTTAAAAGATGTTGGTATGTTAATTTGAAATAAACCTGAATATTTTAGGAAAGGTATTTTAGTATGTATACTAAGGTAGAAGTGCCTTGTTTTATGTTTACGAGCCGATAATACCGTGGAATATTGAAGGGATTGGAAATCTTGTACTCGTTGGCTGAGTGTCCTGTTGCAAACAGTCAATAATCCAATATAATTCATATATTCTGATTTATTCGTTAAATAACAAAGCAGAAGAGAATGTTCAGAAAATTCGATTGGATTTTGTTTAATTGAAGCTGTGTTAAGCTATGGAAACAATATGTAACAATATCAAATTCAGATCATTCAACATTCAATCACAGAATAGGTAAGCTTAGAAGATATTCCATTTTTGCAAATAATTTTATTCAATAAATATAAATTGCCAGTTAATAACTTGTTTACTTGGTAAGAAAATGTTCATGCCGAGTTTTGTAAAGCTTTGCAGCTTTTCGAGGCCCCAGCCCAATTACAAGCGATAGTCGTTCTTCGCTAGCATTTATGAGGTTCTCAAATTTTCCAAAATTCTGTAGCAGTGTTACGGCATCGGTTTTGTTCAAGGGCTTAATGCTAGTAAAAGCAGAAACCAGCTAAAATAAATATTTAATCAGAATCAAGAGTTAAGGTAAAACTATTTCAGACAAACCTGATGTGGACTTGATTCAACCCGTTCCATAATCCATTCCGGCGAACGTTTTTCAAATTGTTTGTAAGTCTCTATGATTTTGCCTGCCTCTTCTTCGAATACATTGTCGATAACCATTGTTTTTAGGCACGCTCCTGATATAAACTCATGCTCAAATCCGCCAAACAGCGTATGAGTGGAAAACGTAGTAAATATGCTTTAGACATGCATTTTATAGCATAACTGCTTACAGTGGGATCATCCCAATTAATGCGTCGTAACATTTATGTTTTGCTTACACAATTCCTCGAATATTAAATGGCGAATATATTCATGGATGACTGACACGTTGGTGAGCAGACGTGAGTCACGGCAATTGTACGACTTCAATGAAAGCGCATGCTATTTCGATTTGATGATGCTGAAAGTCGCGTAATAGCATTTTTAACCAGCTGAGAGCATCGAATGTCTTGCATAGTCCAAACTTAACCATTTCACCAATGAAGCGTACAATTTTAATTTTTGATTCGATAGTGGGTATCAGTATTGCATAGGTTAACAATGGCAACAAAGCGTGAAAGAAAGGGCAGTAAATCCAAACGTGTTCTTTAATAGGAATATAAATGCATTATAAAAGTAATACTTTTTAGGCAAGAAAAATACATACCTCTGTACTGTAAAAATTGATTTCGTCAGCTTTTTCCGATTGTTCTTTGTATTGAAATTTAGCAGGAATTCAATTGCTGCCGAATCTATAAGCTCCTTGTTGACACAATTGTTTAAGTTATTCAGAAACTGGTCGAAATGTTGTTTGCTATGTGATACTTGGCCTAAGATGCGTCCGACTTCCATGAGTTGCTGGCGTTAGTGGCAGTTGCGCTGCTTTAGTGGTTGGTGCACCAACAGCTCCACGTGTGGCATATGGGGCGCCCTTCAATTTGCTTGCCTCACGCCTTTGCTTGCTCTGCTCTGATGGGGATGATGATGATGGTGTTTCGCGGTGAGCTGAAAGTAAATGAAATATGGATTACTAAGTCAAACTTTATAAGCCAAAAAATTTTAACTAACCTGTACTCGACGTGCCAGCAACACCACTTGTGGCCGACGAAGCTGATGTGCTTGGTGCCTCAAAGCTTATGCGCGCACCACGACTATACTGCGGTGTGCCGCTCAACAAATCATTCAATATATGTTTAACTGTAGAGAAATCGCGTTTGGGACGTCCATAACGATCTTCTAAAGCTGGATTCAATTTGCCCGAGAAGATACCCGAGTAGATGCCCTTACCATGATTCTTCATAGATTCCATAACAGCGCCGGAGCTGCTGCCTTTGCGCGTAGCCTCTTCTCCACCACCGGATAAATCAAACTTATTAGTGAAAACCTCTTTGGAGAGTTGGTAAGTCCTTATATATTTATTACACACCGAAACGCTTTTGGTATTTGCATTTAATCAATATTATAGGTGAATTCGAGAATTCAATCACTGCCGCAGTACTGCAGGTATAGTCAAAGGAAAAACTCTATTATTTTTAAACTGTAACTTGTGAAAAATTCTAGTTTTCTTGAATATGCTCTAATTCCATTCTGGAACATATCTCAGAAAAGAAGCGTGCCGATTCTCATCAGTTTTGGATTAAAATTATACCTTTTTGGAAGTACTGCGGCAGTGATTGAATGCTCGAATTCACCTATAATATTGATTAAATGCAAATACCAAAAACGTTTTGGTATGTAATAAATATATAAGGACTTACCAATTGCTTCCGCTTTTTTATTTTGTTTAATAATATTGCTGAATGACACAGGGAACTTTGAAATAAATTTATGATGCACTTCAATTACACAAATCCACGCAAATTTTATTTTCTACACAGCTGACAGACGTCAAAATTTGCTCAATCAGCAGTTAACCGGCCATCCATCGCCGATCAAGTTAATCGGTGTTTAATCGGCTGATCCATGATAACCGGGCATGGTGAAAACGAATTTTCGCCAAATCACCGATTAAATTCCGATAAAGCGCTAACCGGCTTTTATGAAAACGGGCCTTATTATATAATAGACACATTGATTTATATTTATTCAATAAACAACTTAAAACTACTTGCACATTTTTTTAAATAATATTTGTATAACTAAAACAAGGGCGGCTAAATACCTGAACTAAATTACTGACTTCGGTGTCAAAAGAAAAAAAACTTATAATCTATTTAGTTTGCACTATTTTTTTTTTTTAAATATATTTTTGCTGGTTGGTGCGGCGGTGACTTTTATATATTGCATCCCGCATGTCCTTTTCAAAGTAATACGAACCTTGCTCAAACACACCTAGAAAATAAAATGTTTTACAAATTTGTTTACTAGCCGCTTACATTTTAAGTACCTCGCAACACTGGTTCAACCAGAGTCAGACTCCCAAGCGCTCTTTTGTCTCCTCTCCCATCCCAATTGAAGGAAATCAACAAGGAGTCAGTAAAAACGTGCCTCAGTACGCTGTCCACGTCTGTCGACGCCCCTTTCAGCTGGTGTATATACGTAGTCTGGAAAATAAGAAAAAGTAACAATACTTAATTAACTGTAAACAACGTTTAGAGTCAAGTATTTCTTACCATCGCTTGATTGAATTCGGGAATGGCTAAATTGTTTTCGATCTCTATTACCGATTCAACGGAATTTAGTGGTAGGAGACTTGCGATTTCGTCCATCGTGCTGTCCCTTATCTCCCCAGTCATAAGACACACCGATCGCTCGACGTGCTGGATTGCAACTTTGCACTCACGAAGGAGTGAACTCTGGGCCAGCATTTCCGATTTTTGGACTGACTATTAAAAAATCTCTAATTACAAAATGGTTCCATAATTTGATTATGTTAATACTTACATTTTGATCGTGGGCCTCCAAGTTATTGACAATTAGGTTTTGATTTGTTGTCACCGCGCCAATGGCATTCATGATTAGTGGTAGTTTTTGAAGCAACGAAGTTTGCTGTAATAAAAAATCATCAATCAAAAAATCAGTTTATATGGTCTCTCGTCTAGCCCAGTGCTAAAAACCATGAACATCATTACCGATCAAATCTTATGCGCACCAACAATGAAATGCGTTGGGTTCGGATCAGGGAAATTTTTCGGTTGTTTTTTTTTTGACAACAACTTTTCTGGGACCGTAACCCGCCTTTTGGTACCTCTCCCTTAGTTTTTCGACGTATTTTTCTAGTTGACGTAGGTTCTATACAATTACCCAAATGATTTGCCACTGATCGAACAGCTCCATGTATGTTTGGTGTGCATGAGAAATTTCCTGTTGGTACGCATACGATTTGTCCGGGTTTTTGACATTTGCTACTTACTCTTTCGCGTCATAATAATCGAAAGAGGAAATAGCAAACAATTTACATTCGTTCAATATGTACATATATGTACTAAGCTAAATTTAAATTGAATTCAACAAAAATGTACGGATAGTGGGATCAATAGTGGTGCATTTATGGTGTTTATGTTCACAGCATTTTAAACATTTCAATATTTGTCAAATACATTTTACTTTCGCAAACTTACTGTGTTCTCTACGGCGCTCAATCGTTTTGTGAGCTCTGCTTGAGTATCCAAAATTTCCCTCAGCATACGTAATACTTCTGAAATAAAATAAAGGATATATTTTAATTGTCACTAAATAAAAAAAGGTAATACTTTCCATCCAACGTCAAGTGTTAATACACGTCCAAAAATCTAGGTAGAGGTATCAACACACAGGGTAATGTGATTACAAGAACCACTTGAAAATGACAGAAAAATTGTGAACTTTAACTGCAAATATCTCGAAAAATTCTAAAAATATCGGATTTCCCCCTCCAGATTATTGTTACGGAGGTGAAGACGCGTCTATTGATACCTCTACCTATATTTTTGGACGTGTATTAACACTCGACGTTGGGTGGAAAGTATGTATTACCAAAAAAAAAAATTACCGTCATTGTATTGTGGTTGTTGGTGCATCGGCACTAATTGATTTGATTGTTGGTTGTGATGATAATCACCGCCTTGCTTCGGTGCGAATTGTTGTGCCTGCTGCTGTTGTTCCATCGGAATATGCTGCTGTTGTTGTTGCATCGGTATCGAATACTGTGGTGGTTCTTTTGCCATAACAATATATTGCTCCGTTATCGTTGCCTGATAATCGTTGCTTTGGCAATTGGATGCCTTAAATCTGCGTTTCTTAATGTATAGAGGGTCTAGAAAAGGGAAATGTTAAGATTAACATTACAATGCATTATATTAACTTTTAAGTTGTTTAACTGAGGAGTTGCGTGCAAGAATGGCACTTCTCTGAAAATTATGTTTTGATTCAAAACTTTTGAAATCTTCGTGTTTTAAACTTTTGAAGCCTTTGTAATTTTTTTTGTTGTTGTAGTATATAGGAAACGGTTTTTTTTACTCAGCCAGTTCAAAAGATATCAAAGCCATATTTAGAGGGGGCATAACACATACATAGATCCTTCTTTCTAATTAGCCGTTTTACACAAAAAGGGCACATCTCACTTAGTGCCCTTTTCAACGCAACTCCTCAATTGAAAAGAAAGTACACTTACCATTTTCCGGCTGACTGTCCTCCACAATGAAGTCATCAAAATTTATAGATCCGTCGAGGCTCATGTAAAAAAAAAAATAATTATATTATTATATTTTATTATTATATTATATTATTTATATATTATACTATTTAGGCAGAATGTGTGGGTTGATGAGCAAAATCATTAAATAAATGATGTAATAGTGGAATTAGTAGGAAATTTTGGTCAAAGGGGATACAGAAGTATTTATAATCAATATCTTCAATAGTGATTTCAATATTATCATTACTCAAATTACTAGCAACAACTATTCCCAGAAAATGCGCGGACTCAAGTGGTTCAGTGAAGTAGTTTTCTGTTCTTTGAAACACATTACAAATAATTTTTTTGGAATTTGAAGATTTTAACACATCCACAACTTTTAAGGGCCCCTTTTTCCGACTAAAAAAAAAACAATCCTTTATCTTGCGGTGATTAATGATAAAGGATCCCATTTTTGAAGAGTTTTCATACTTTGAATTATATCCCTGCCTTTCATCCAACCTTAGGAATAGCTGCTGAAGAATGCAGTTCCCTTTGTTAAGAAGTTTCTTAATGTATTGCATAAAATTTTTGAACTTGTATGCAGAGAACGAATCGAGCGGGCCAAACTGCTTAACACAATCCGACAAATGAAGCAGGCCATGGACATTGAAGCTTATTAGCTCATTCCCATATATACTCCCAAAATAGTTGACAAAATCGCATAAAAGTTCTTGGACAACATCGGATTGTACTACACATGAATTTTCACTCGAAAGCAATCTTATAGCACAATGCAATAGGAGGAAATGGTAGTATAAATCGCTTTCTAAACAATCTTTCAGAAGAAAAATCCCTGTGTATAACAAAAATTGCCTGAACTCAGTCGATTTCCAATGGTTTATATCGCTCAAGTTTCTGGATACACGTCCAAACTCAGAAGGAATGAACTGAGCCACATAATCTAATTTATCGTTCACGCTTTCGACGTTCATTTTTTTCAAAAGAAGTTACAGCAACTTCTTAGTAACACCCAAGTCTACCAGATGCATACAGTCAAGGGGGAATTGCGAGACCATACCAAATCCTGTTTCTTCCAAAACACTCTTTTTATCCTTAAACTCGGGAATATGGTGGGAGACATCATATCGTAAGTCAAAAGTTATGTCTGATCTGGGAGGCCCAACTTCTTTTGAATAGCATACTCTGTGTTTATCGTACAGCCCGTTTTCGCTACATTTTGAACAACCAAATTTGCTAGTGTGTCCCATAACACCCGTAACGAACGCTCTCGCAGGGGAGTCGCAAGAAAACAACCGCACGTCGAACTTTTTTCTGATTTGATTTGGGCCAACTTTAATGCCCTGTTCTCTTAGCATTTTAACTTCCAAACAGAAATCTTCCATAAAGGCGTTAAGGTTTTCAGGTTTTTTGTGACCAGAAAAACAGGCAATGAGAAACGGACGAACATTGGGAAAATGTGAGAGTGCGCCAAGAATGGGCCATAAAACTTGGGTGGAGCTGTTGAAGGGACTTAAACCATCAATTCCTATATCAACTAGGACTTCATCGAGTAGTTCAAGATTTGTAAAGGGGTAATTAAGAAAATATCTTTGTATCCCGATGTACAAAAATTCACCATTGGGAATATGCTTAATAGCTACCGCTCCCCTTCTGGTGTGCATCAAAGTTTTGACCGAAAGGGGTAAACCTTTTACTTTCATTCGGTTTAATGTTTTTAGTAGATCTTCAACCGAACCTTGGGTCTCATTATTCCGAATGGCCCATCCCCTAATTTCGTCGGAATTATTTACACCACTTGTGGTATGGAAGCTTCCCCAGAGCGGAAGAGTAGCTTCAGCTTCTTCGCTAAATGCGGCAACACTTTCAGGAGCACCTTCCCCGATCGGAAACACATTTCCAGCATTTGCATCGCAAACTAAAACGCATGTAGAAGCACCTTTTTCTATCGGAAACACATTTCATCAAAACCTAAAGCTATATTATCCATTTCTCCGAGCTGGAGCACACTTCCAGATTCAACTACACTATTATGAGAGACACTTGCAGGAGGGAATTCCTCGAAGATCGAAAAGCCACTTTCCGACGCAATTGGTCGCGGCGAATCAAAACTTCCGGTTGCAGAATTAATTTCCCCAACTGGAAATGCAACTGAATCCACACATAAAACTTTTAAAACATTTGCCGGGTCAATTTTTTGGGTGCGCCCCACACTTTCTCCCAACTTTCTGTATTTTTCCACTCTAGACTCGAAAATAGCCTTTTCATTTTTAATATAGTTTTGGTGTTTTCTTTTATTCATATTTAAATATTTATCTTTTAAATAATTGCGTTGAAAAATCAGCTAAAAACTTTTTAAATATAGATGTAACTCGTCACTTGTAAGTTTTTGCGTTGATGCGCGGTGTTTTACAGTTTCGCGGAATTTGGAAAATGCTCGGCGTTTTAAAGTTTCGCGGAATTTGGAAAATGCACCACTGCTTATCACCTTTTGACTGTCAAACGACAGTCAGTAGTGTCAGGCGTCTACTACCTATCAGTATTTTGTTCACGGTTGATCATAACCCTGAGATCTAAGGTGTGAGTGTGTTAGTGAAAAAAATCAGCGTTTCTGGTAGGGAAGTTATCAATCAGCTGTTCGACTAACAGCTGTGCTCACCTGACTGGGAGCTCCGAATTCAGAGGCGAAATACGCAGGGTCTCATTCATGAGGACGGAAAAAAAAGTACGACTAGCTATTGAAAAATGTATGATAACTATGAAAATATGAGAAACTAGTTGTTGAAAAATATTTATTATTGCAGGTAATTTAGCTTAGAGTAGTTTGTACAAAAGTTTTCACTGTTTAAAGATAATTTTATGATATCTTCTTAAACTTTGTAAAACTTTCCTGTGGTACTCGCAAAAGCAACCATGTAGTTGATGTTGCCATGGGAATTCTCTTGTTCTTCCTTGTTTACACTAAAATACCACGTGCTAATTTGGTAAATTTCAGTAAATACCTGAACTAATGAGTAACTTCTCTTATTTATTTGGTATCTAAGTGAAGTTCCCCACCATTTTGAAGTGTTTACAAACAAAACGCAGGCTCAAATATCATTTTTTCATATATGCGCAAAAGTGTTCAACTAAAGGTGCATTCACATGGTACTCACAAGTTTCTTAGGCGTCGCTTTAATATAACGTACTTTAAATGTTTGCATAATGTCAAAAGCCAGAAAACTCGTTCAATGCTATCCATGATACAATAAACAGGTAGACGCAGGAATAAAAAGCAACCCTGCGATGTATTTTTCTGGTCGGTAAATTGTCAACAATTTCTTGTGTCAAAGTGATGGAAATAATGGCTGGTTATTGCTGCAAAGTTTGTTGCGCTGATACCATGAATAAATCGCATTGCCGGTATCAGCGCAATGTGTTAACGCAATTGCGCATAGTACTATTTTGGCACTGCTCGATTGTATTTTTGCTCAGAACAAAGGCTGGCATCAATTTGGTGGTAGCGCAGTTTAGAAAGCACCACCAATCTTAAGATAAGGAATCCGAACTCTAAACCTTACCTAAAAATTATAAGAAAACCCATGTTTGCTCCCATTTAGGAAACACCGAGTTCAAACCCAAACTTTTTCATAGTTTAATACAAAAATAAATTATTCAAATATTTATTATTATTTAGGGCAGAATTCCAATAGGTGAAGAACCGTTGTTATGGCGTTACAAAATGGACAGGAGTTTATTCTGTTCCTTCCGAGAAGATGAGCGTGAGTCACTATAGTATGACCAATCCGGAGCCGAATGTATGGTGTGAGTAGATTAGCTGGTACTGAAGATGGATAATGAGGTTTGACCCTAGTTGTGTTGACTGTTGAATAGTGATGATTATAGGCCCAACGTAGATTGTCGCTTTTGGTTGATTAATCGGTATATGTCGGATTTTGTGAAGAACTCAAATGTCAATGTGGGCATGTTGGATGCATTTTTCGCTAGTTCATCAGCATAATTATTACCAGTTATTCCAGTATGGCTAGGTACCCACATTAGTTTTACTTTATTAGCATATAATATAAGCAAGTCTCTAATTGAGTCAATGATGTTAGTGTGGTTGGAGCAATTTTGTATGGCTTGAAAACACGACAGGCTATCGGTGCATATTACATATTTCCCTGCATTTTTAGTAGCGTGTAGAACAGCATGAAAAATAGCGGTGGCTTCTGCTATAAATATTGAACAGAATGGAAACAGTATACCATGTACTATCGGGTTACCTTTTTCGCTAACAACAGCAAACGAAGTTTGGCTATTTTTTGAACCGTCTGTGAAAAGAAATTCTGCTTAAGTACTGATGACACTTGGAAGTACTCTGCGGTGTAAACCTCTTTAGGTGTCGTGGTTTTAGGCATGCTGGTAAGTTTGTTTATGAACGAGTTTTTGTTTAAAAGCCATGGTGGATGATGAAGTTTAGGTAATTTAGGAGCTTTCAATGGCAAGTTGTTTGTTTTGGCAAATGTTGCACATTTGTATATAGCTGATTCAATTTTCGGTGAGCGGGTACGAGATGCTGATGAGAATAAAGCGTTTTGTAACGTCTGATTTGAACCCAGAATAATCTTGGGATATAGTCTGTAAGTGGCGTCTACCATATTATCCCTTAGATCGGGAAGACCAGATTCAGCTAAAATGTTCTTGATTGGTGACGTTGGGAATGCCCGAAGCGATCTCCTTACAGCGGAGTGATACGGAGCAGCAAGTAATTTAAAATGGTTCTTAGCATGATGACCGTGTATTTCTATGGCGTAGTTTATGACGGAGAGTATGAGTGCTTTGACAACATTAATAAGCAGTGATGGGCCAATGAGCGAGCGTTTGCATGCTAAGTACTTAACAATATATGAGTTTTTGATAATCCTATTTCTAATATAAAGACAATGTTGTTTAAATACATACTTATTATCTAAAACTAATCCAAGAAACTTAAGAGTATTAGAACATGAAATATTTACATTATTGAATGAGATTGTCGGGAAGTTACAATTATGTTTTTTACAAATATGGAGCAATTTAGATTTTGAGTACGATATTGAGGCGCCTGAGGAAAGGGACCAGGATGACAACTGGGATAGGATTTCTGCAAAGGAAGAGGATAGGGAAGGGAGGTCGGAGGATTTAGAAAAAAGAAGTAGGTCATCAGCATAAAGTTGATGCCTTATATTGAAAAAATTGGATAGAATGCTACTGATTTCGTCAAATGCTATGGTGAAAAGTACCACGGATAGCGGTGATCCTTGAGGAGTGCCGTTATCCAAAGGGAGAGATGGGGAAGATGTACCAGAAATAAGAACTTTGATTTTACGTTTAGATAAGAAAGCTTTAACAAAATTAAATATGCGGGGTCCTACCTTCCATTTGATTAACTGTCTTAGTACAACGTGTATGCCCACATGATCAAAAGCTTTTTCGAAATCAAGCGAAAGAAGTGAGACATGGTTTTTGCTAGATAGAGCATTACAGATAAATTGATCTAGATTTAAAAGAGCGTCCATAGTGCTTTGTCCCTTCTTGAATGCAACTTGATTAGAGTGAATAAGTTTATTGATTTGTAGAAACCAGGAGAGCCTGGTAGCAATAATTTTTTCTAAGAGCTTTCCTAGGCAGGGAAGGAGAGAAATCGGGCGATAGCTGGTAACTTCATCGGGAGGTTTTCCCGGCTTTAAAATTGGGATGATTGCGCTGATTTTCCAGATTTGTGGAATGATGGCAGTTCGGTAAATGTTGTTGTAATGATTGATAAGTCGAAATAGGAGGGGAGAAGGAAGGTGTTTGATTATGGGATACGATATTTTGTCTAAGCCAGGAGTTTTACCTTTGACAGCGGATAAGGCAATATGGAGTTCAATCAAACTTAAATCTGAGTCAAGTTGCTTGGCTGAAGGGGATAGCAAAGGAGGAGAATACTGATAGGAGATTAAAGAGTTTTTATTAGACAAGAAATCAGATGAAAAGTTAGAATCAGAAGAGGAGTTTGAGAAAAAGTTAGCGAATTCTACAGCTATATCCTGTGGATATAGGAGATTGCCTTGGGAAGAGTTGATTGGAGGAATGGATTGGTGGGATAGGTTACCAGAAAGTCTCTTTATGTTTGCCCAGATCATTTTTGGATCAGAAGAGGAGTTTATGTCATTGGTGAATTCCTGAAATGATTTAATTTTGGCTTGCTTCGCTTTTCTTCTAAAGATAGCATTAGCTTTTTTATAGGCTACCAGATTTAATTGCGATCGGTTTTGTTTGTATTGATGCCATGTATGTTGCTTATGCTGTCTGAGCGAAGAAAGTTCGTTATTCCACCAGGGCGGATTGGGATTATAGCGTTTGGGGGAAGTTTGTGGCATAGATTGGTTTGCAGCAGATCTTATGGTTTTTTGTAGTCTAGAGGTTTCTTGAGTTGTATTGTTTGAAGAAGGGAGAGTGTCTGAATAAATTAAACAACAATCTTGAAATTTAGACCAGTCTGCTAGATCCGTTTTGAAAAATATTCTGGGTTTAGAAATAGTTAGATTTTGATCAGAAATTATAGTTTTGATAGGGAAATGAACGCTTCCATGCAGATCACTTATACATTGCCAATCAATTTTAGGGGAGAGCGAAGAGGAACAGATAGTCAGGTCAATGTGGGTAAAGGTGGAATGGGTGGAGAAGTGGGTAGGGGAACCATCATTCAGAATAACACATTCAGAGCTAAGTATAGCATCTTCGATAACGCGGCCTTTGGCATTGGTTATGGGAGAACCCCAAAGGGAACACCAGGCGATGAAGTCACCAGCTAATAAGAAGGGAGTAGAGCCAGAAGGGAGAAGGTTCAAGAAGTCGGCAGAAGTAAAAGTTTGAAGTGGGGGGGGAATATGCGCAGGTAATAATGATTTTACAGGGGGAGGAGATTCTATGGAAATGGAGGAGATATTAGAAGATGAAGGAAGAATACTATGGGGAATGTTTCTTTTAATGAGGATTGCAATACCTTGTTTGCTTGATGTATTGGACGGAAGATTGTAGAAATGACCAATATAAGCTGTAGGAGTGTAAGATGTTACATTGTTTGCTATATGTGTTTCATTTAGTAAGATAACTGAAGGGTTGTGAGTTCTAATTAATATTTCAAGTTCGAAGTAATTATTAAAGTAACCGTTAATATTCCATTGAAGGACCGTTAACATCATGAAAAAAGAAAAGAAAAGAAAAATCATAAGGATTTATGATTCCATGGGCAAGGGGTTGAGAGAATGGGGAGGATTCGTTGGTGAAGGGGAGTTAAGGGAAGGGGTTTGTATTTGAGGAGATGAGTTTGTTAAGAGAGGTGAGAAGGAGGGGGAAGGAGAATTGTTTAGTAAGGAAATAGAAGGGGAAGGTGATACAGGGTAGTCTTTAGGAAAAGATTGGGTATTGGTATTGGATGAAGTTGTGATTATGTTTTGATTATTGTTTTGATTTAATGTAGTAGCTTTGTTGGTGAGATTTGACTCTGTTGAGTCAGAAATTATATCTTCGTTGATTTGTTTTTTGGAATGAGTAGCATTGTTATTGGACGCCAAAGTCTTGGCAAAAGAAACAGTTGTAGGAGTTGTTGGAACTTGGGATTTGTATATATTGATAGCTTCGCTCATTGGGCATTTATGGATGGTTTTGATTTTAAGTATCTCTTTAGACTGGACGAATTTTGGACAAGCATTTGAGAAAGAAGGATGTTCACCATCGCAGTTTGCACATTTCAGTCTCGAGCATTCAGAGGGAGCTGTGTGGTTTGGAGGGAGATTGCAGATAGCACAAGATGGGGAATTGTTACAGCGTTTGGCTGTATGTCCTAGGATCTGGCAATTCTTGCAGCGCATGGGATTAGGGTAATAGGGACGGATATCAAGAGTACGCCAGGCAACCTCAATACGACTGGGCAAAGTATATTTATCAAAAGTTAACAATAGGGCTCCCGTGGGCACTCAAGTGCCGTTACTTAGTTTAGTAAATTTATGAACTGCAGTAACTCCTTGATCTTTTAGGCCATCAATTATTTCTTCATCCTGAAATTGGCAGATGAATGGAGCGTAGATTGTGCCTTTTACAGTGTTTAGGGTGTTGTGTAGCGAAATTTCAACCAGGAGTAGTAGATTTTTTACCAGGAGTAGTAGACTACCATCCCGTAGAGATGAGATATTGTTAACATCTTTGCTTATAGATTGAATACCTTTATAAACTGCAAAACAAGATGAAGATGCGATCGGCCTTTTTGTCGTCCTGTGATTTGATTATGAGGTACTTAGGATCATCCTTCTTAGTAATTGGCAATTCTGGGAAAAATTCAAGCGTAGCGGCTTCAGGTTTTTTTCTCTTTGTTTTCGTAGCTGAGGATAATAGGGTGTACCTATTATCCCCCAGCCTGTTGGCCCCAGAGGGCATTTTGATGGATATTTGCGGTTTTATCAAAATTAAATTGTAAGTTTAACTTTTGAATAAAATGTAAAAACGTGGAAAAATATTAAATTCCAAATTAGGTTAAGTAGCGCGTACCAAAAGTAGCGAGTAGATTTATAGCGAGTAATACACCACAGACAAAATATAAATGCGACCGTACGGTTTGAAAGCTCGGTAGCGAATGTATTCAAATATTATTATGTAAATTAGTAACTTTCTTTTGCTGATCGTCGACGATTTCGACGATTTAAAATAAAACAATTACTATTTCCAATCGTGCCAAGAAGAGAATGCCCACCGGAAGTCGGCAACCATCCTCTTTCCTTTATTCAGGGTTGTATTTCTTATTTAAATTCGTTTGCTTATTTATGACATAATACATGATTTATCTTTTTAACCTAAAGCCCTGTTTACATTTCAAATTTAAGGCTGTTTACAACTCGGCCAATCTGACATTGTAATCGACCTCGATACATCACTGCTTAAGATTAACTAATGTCCAATGGATCCTCATTTGGTTCGTTGGCCTCTCCTTCAGGTAGCGCCGGCCAGCTCTTTATTCTAAACGCTTCTACCACTCCATCATATGGTAGTTGAGTAAGCTGGCAATTGTCAACATCTCGGACAACATACCTATCGTGACCGAGCACTTTGTGTATGACATACGGGCCCTTATACGAAGAAATGAACTTTTTATTACTCCCACAAGTATTGTCGACATTCCTTATAACAACATAATCCCCTACTTCGTACACCTTGGTCGCTGTCCCACCTTGAGAAGCTCGTTTAGAGTCATATTCTTGCTTTGCCTCTATTCGAATCAGTGCATCCTTGCGCAGGAGACCCAAATTTCTATTACTGTCTGGACAGAGTTTGTCCTGGAAGTATTCTGTGAATTCATCAACTACTACACCCCTCTGCTCCACCCCAAACAATAACCGACTTGGAGTTTCTTTGCATGTACTGTGAACAGAGTTATTCAACGCATACTCAACTTCCAATAATCTCTGAACCCAGTCGTCGTGGTTTATTTCGTCAGTCAACTTTCCTAGCATTGCCTTCAATACCCTGTTCACCCTTTCCACCTGGCCATTAGCTTGAGGGGATGCCACTGCAACTTTAACATGATTTATATTATTTTTCAACAAAAAGCTGGATAATTCGAGAGAAGTGAAGCAAGTTCCTCTGTCGCTCACAATACGTCTTGGACGACTATAGTAATTAAAATATTTCCCGAGGGCTGCTATTACCTCTCGAGTGCTTGTGGAGTTCGTCGGGTATAACTTGACGAATTTAGTAAAGGCATCTACTACGACCAAAATATGCTTACGTTTTGACTTTAGTGACGGCAGTGGACCAAAGTGGTCAATGTGAATCGTATCGAATGGTAAAGGTGTCTTGGGAATCGGATATAACGCTTTCTCCTTAGCATGAGGGGGACTGGCATACATAATGCATTTTAAACAGTTCCTTATAAATTTTTCAACTTTCCCGCGCATTTTCGGAAACCAATAATAAAGACCTAGCTTGTTAAGTGTTTTATCTAACGATAGACGACCCATTTTTTCATGGATTAACCTTATGACATTATGCTCCATCTCTGATGGTACATAAAGCGCATCTTTATCGTGTGATCTATTTCTATACACCAGTCCATCAATCAATTTAAAATCTTTAAGTTCCTCGTTCTCCAACCTTTCCCGCACAGATCGAATCTCTGGGTCTCTTTCTTGGGCTACCTGAATTTTAAATTCCACGTCATCTGCATTTATGATTGCCGCTATTTGCCTTCTGCTCAGAGCATCCACATGACCCATAGAAACTCCCTTCCTGTGCTGTATTTTATAGTTATAGTTTTCGAACTCGAGAGCCCACCTGGCTATTCTAGGGTTTAATTGTTTCCTATCGAGAGTCATCGCGAGGGAATTACAATCGGTGACCAATGTAAACGGTATGCCTTCCAAGTAATGTCTAAATCTTCTTAGTGCGTACACTATAGACAGCGTTTCCAGTTCAAAACTGTGATATTTTGACTCAGCACTAGAAGCAGTTTTGGAGAAATACGATATAGGGTGAAATTTATTATCTTCCTGGCGTTGCAGTAGAACTGCCCCGAACCCGATACTGCTGGCATCGCAATGCAATTCAGTTTCCTTAGTTGGACTATAGATGGCCAAAACAGGGCTCTTAACCAACCTTGATTTAAGCTCACGAAAAGCGTCATGGCATTTATGATCAAAGAGAAATTGGGTATTTCTTTTAAGTAAATTTTGCATCGGCTTAGCAATTTCTGAAAATGACGGCACGAATCTTCGAAAATAAGAAAACATCCCTAAACATGACTGCAATTGCTTCAAATTCGTAGGCACCGGGAAATTTTGTATGCTTCTAATATGAGAGTTACTAGGTGATATTCCTTCGTGTGTAACTTTGTAACCTAAGTAATCAATTTCTTTATAACCGAACTTACATTTATTCAAATTAATTTTCAGACCGCGTAACGTTATTCGTTCTAATACCAATTTCAGCAGTTCGGCATGCTCGTCAAATGTTTCAGTGGCGATAATTATATCGTCCATGTAAATAATAATTTTTTTTTCATCTAGCATATCTCGAAAAATGTTATTGAGGAATCTTTCGAATACCGCAGGAGCATTTTTCAGCCCAAATGGCATTTTCAGGTATTCAAACTGCCCATGCGGGGTTACGAAAGATGTATATGGGATGGAATCAGAAGCCATATGGACCTGATGGAATCCGCTTTTCAAATCCAACACCGAAAAAAACTCTTGTTCTGTAAATACTCTATGCAGTCGTCGATCAGCGGCAGTGGATAGTTGTCCCTAAGAGTTAATTTGTTGAGTGGCCTGTAATCCACACACATTCTAGTTTTCCCATTCTTCTTTTTAACTAATACAATGGCAGAAGCGTATGGAGAATCACTAGGTCTTATTATATTTTCATTTAAAAGTTCATCTAAAATGTTTCGTACTTCACTACGTTCAAGGTAGGACAGTCGACGAGGATTACAGTAGAAAGGAACGTCACTTTTCAATCTAATCTTCATTTCGTATTTAAAGGGTTCACATTTCGTATTAGGGTTAAGGTAAGTACTGTCTACAATTTGATTCAATCTAACACTTTCATACTTTGTAAGAACATCATTTATATCGACCTTGTTTTTGTCATAAGGAATGTCTATGTGGAATATATCAGGTAAGTTAATCGAAATGGAATTAATTTCTTTTCGGCAGTTAAATTTCGCGAAACTTGTTTATCTACATCAAAACTGGGCTGCGTCGTGAAGGAGGTTGCTTTAGAACCAATTACATGTTGAGGAGTCTCAGGCATATCTAACTTACTTTTACCGCATACATCAGTAGATTGTCTACCTTTCGTCCTAATTTTCGTTAATCTGATATTAAATATACTGAGGAAATCGCGTCCCAAAATAATTGGTACAATCATAGCGTCATCCGGTATAACATTTAGTTCAATTTTATTCACCTTTTTATTGAATTTTACATAACAATATATTTTATTAATTACATAAATATCTTTTCCCCCGACACCTTTGTATCTTGGGGTCCTTCCCTGGTTCTGACTCCCCACCAATTGTTTTGGGACGTAAGATTTCCGTACAAAACTAACCGGACTACCGTTATCAAATAAAGAAAAAAGTGTATCAGAAATTGAACCCTGCTCTACGTCAAATGTAATACTTACAAAATTAAATGCATTAACTACGTCACCCAATGGTTGGTTATCGTCAGCTCCTATAGCTGCTACCTCATCGCGGGGCTTCAATATTTTAGCTGGATTTGTGCACGAACGATGATCGTGGCCCATACGCCAGCACCGGAAACATGATCCATTCGGCCGTAATGGGTACGGGCAGTGTGGCTTGATGTGCCCGTCTTTGGAGCAGTTATAACATTTAGGCGCTGCCGTCGGTTTGCCATCATTTCTTGCTCTTGCTGCAGTTGCTTGCTTCACACCCCCGTTGGCTCTGACGGGAAGTATTTTCTTTGGAATCGGCTGACCAATGTTTTCAGCTCGTCCAATGTTCTGGCTGGTAAAAGTATGTGTGCATTTGGCACCGCATTGCCTATGCCATCTATTATGAAGTCGATGACCTCCGCCTCGCCTATACTTGCCCGTTTTGCTATGGCCTGCATTGAGAGAACATAGCAATGCAGAGATTCATTTTTCTTATCCCACTTCCGCCTTGATAACATTTTGTAGACCTCATGTCTCTGCACCGGCACGTCGAATTCAACTAGAAGGGCTTTTTTTAATTCGCCATAGTTGAGTGCTTTCGTTGTGGATAAGAAAACCTTTGCAGTTCCCACGAGGCAGCGACGAAGAGCCAATAATTTAAATCGCTCATCTACTCCCGACGACTCCATCACTTCTTCAAAGTCCTGGAGGAAATGTTCAACAGTAATTGACACATCATCTCCACTAAACTTGGGAATAGCGTACTCAACATCTGCAAAGTCCACTCTGCGCTGTTGTTGCAGAGCTGCGCCGGCCTTCATGTCGTCTATTTCTTTTATTATCTTCATGGTGTACCTGCCTTGGGCACAGCCCCGGTGGCGTTTGCTGTAGTTACGACAGAACCGGCAGCGGCGTTTGTATAGGTTGCAGAGTTGGCATGAGTAACATTTACCATAGCAGTGTCAGCGACAGTGGTAGCGTTTGAAATAGCGGCAGTAAAAAGATTAGCGGCAACATCAGTGTCTTGAATGGTATCTGCCTCATTCAGTAAGCCAGTAGTGGTAGCAGTGAGAGCGGCAGTGCTGTGGGTAGAAACGGCGGTAAGAGCGGCAGGAACGGCAGTGCTGTGGGTAGAAACGGCGGTAAGAGCGGCAGGAACGGCAGTGCTGTGGGTAGAAACGGCGGTAAGAGCGGCAGGAACGGCAGTGCTGTGGGTAGAAACAGCGGTAAGAGCGGCAGATGTGGCGGCAGTAGCCATAGTATTGGTAATAGAAACGGCAGTAGAAACGGCGGTAGTGACGGCAGTAATACTCATAATTTCGGCAGTGGATGCGGCAGAATCATCGTTGTTGGTGGTTGAACTGTTCGTCTGGATATTATTTTCCTGTTCGCCACCAACTATGCTTTGTACCAAACGGCGAAGTTGCATAGTTGTTGCGGTCGGAGGAAATTCCATATTGTTTCTGGCGTCGGCCATAGCAAATATTATATGTTTTGTTGCGTTGGGACTCGTTTACACACCTGAGTTGTAAATTAGTAACTTTCTTTTGCTGATCGTCGACGATTTCGACGATTTAAAATAAAACAATTACTATTTCCAATCGTGCCAAGAAGAGAATGCCCACCGGAAGTCGGCAACCATCCTCTTTCCTTTATTCAGGGTTGTATTTCTTATTTAAATTCGTTTGCTTATTTATGACATAATACATGATTTATCTTTTTAACCTAAAGCCCTGTTTACATTTCAAATTTAAGGCTGTTTACAATTAATAAATTTTCAATGGTTTTAGAAATGGTACAGCGATATCAACGCAATTACACTAAGGCACCCAACGTTACTCAGCTTTCATATAAGAAGTTGACATTTTGTTATTGTTTACATGTGCACAAAAATATAAGAAATGAAAATTAATGCTTTTACAGCAAATTTATATTATTTTGCGAGTTCCGTGGTTAGTTTTAGAAGTGTGGCGGTAATATATTAATTATAAAGATGTGATTGGTTGAGTACTTCCCCCAAAATCGGAAATCTTTTTAGTTAGAAACTGAAGCCTCTTAGAGAAAGGCTTTTTTCAAGTCCACTTCCTTTTGAGAACTGCAAAATAACGTTTCACTTGTGAACATCTTTTTCTCATTGAACAAACACTTTTTTGAATTGTATTTTAGTGTAATAAACCGAAAAATTATAAATTAGAAAATTACTGCTCAATGTAAACAAAACAAAAATGTAAACAAAACAAAAATATAAACAGACATTGACAATCGGAAGACCTCTTCGAATGAAAAAAAATAAAAAATGCAACTCTGATGCGGTTACCTGTTAATTGTACCATGATGCTATCTATTTATAGCTGGTGTTAGGCTCAAACATGTATTTAACCAATTATACCAATAAAAGCAGAACAATATAATATTTGTTGAATTTCTCTTCAGTTCGGTATGGAACCAATTTTCCTGTTTTAATTCATTTTAGCACATTGTGTCACGAGGTAGGTAAGTATTTTAGATATTTCGTGCAAAATTCATATGAAAAGCTCCTCCAACATCGGTATCCTCACTAAAGCGGTAAAGCATGAATGTCTTATGCCGCTTACCGTATAACAATTCTGGTTGTGAAAAATAGTGGATGATGTGCCTCTGCTTAGTGCAAACACGACAATAGCTTAGTAAATTAGTTATTTTGTTAGTAAATTTTTATAAGAAACATTTTGGACTCGACGAAATCTGTCCAATTGGAAGTCTTATTAACAGAATACTCAGGAAAATCTAGCTTCGTTTGCAGATCTTGTACCGTGAGCATATTTTCGTCTCGTGTGAAAATTAGATAAGTTGCGACATCTGTTATACCTATTATTATCTATTATTATTACTAATATTATTGGTTTAACTATCTAATATTGTTGGATATTTCAAGCAGGCTAATGTCTGTTTTATGCATTCAGTCCTTCACGTACCTGTATTTGAATGGTTTTTG
This sequence comes from Sphenella marginata, assembly GCA_951509765.1. Classification (NCBI taxonomy): domain Eukaryota; kingdom Metazoa; phylum Arthropoda; class Insecta; order Diptera; family Tephritidae; genus Sphenella; species Sphenella marginata. Next base: position 45,670,704 of record OX608081.1, on the reverse strand, counting down.
TCCATATTGAAAAGAATACTCAGTATTGAACGGCTGAAGGACTGAACGAAGTGATCGATCCACTTCACTTTTGAAAAAAATCTCGTTGCCTATTGCCTAGCTCTAGCACAAACGATATTTTGAAAACAACAAATATGTGAATCAAAGAAAACCGAACGTAAATTGCGAAGAAGTGGATTAAGCAACATTTTATTCAATTAAAAATGCGATATAGTATTATTTTCTACAATGTAAAGTTAGAACTTGTCCTTTGACACATTTCGGCTTATATTTCCATACTAAATATGCTTCAAAAGTTAACCTACACAGCAACCCTACAATGGAATTTCGCTCCATTTTTGATTGAAAATTACATCCCTGCTGCTATAGGGGTTGCTGTACTAGCTTTTTTTTTTGACATTTTTCTCAGGGGGAATATTTTAGATGATGCATCGAGGCTGGGAATTTTTTTTTTTGTTGAGTGGTAGAGGGGGTCGCACAGAACACAAAACAAAAGACCGAACTTGGAGGCAAGCTATATATTTTGAGAAAAAATCGTGTTTAAATTTGAAAAATTGTATGTAAGGAAGCTTCAAAATTTACCCGATTTGCTTATAATTATTCACTTTAAAGAATTAAAAACACTTCACACTGAACGATATGTCTCACCACACTGCATATTTTTAATATTTTAGCCTTCTAAAATATATAACACGAAAAAAAAAAACATTCAAATAAACTGCTTTCTATTTTGGCCGAATCACTTGTGAACAACAATGGCGGTTTGGTACTAGTTAAATCGTCAGCGAGTAATAGGAGGTGCCAGACATGTGTAAATGAATATGCAGATTTTTTAAAAACTGAAGTTGAGTCTCAGTCAGGTTTTTAGCAAGAAAACACGACACGACAGGTATTTTCAGTGTAATAGCGACTCAAGTGAGCATTTGGGATGAATAACTTCGGGTAATACTGTACATCCATACCTTATATCTATGTCTACCAGAAGCACATGCAAACTACAAAAAGTTTTTAACGTTAATTGCAAATATGTCTTGACCGAAATAAATTTTCAGATTTCCCCTTTTGGATTATTGTTGCAAAACGCGTCTTTCGATACCCATCCCGAAATCTTTGGACGTGTTTTAGCATTTGACGTTGAATGTATAGTTTTATCTAATTTTGATGACAATTCGACTTCTGAGTATGAGTTTTGTAGCCTGTTGGACATTTATTGTAAAAGCACCGAAATTTTTTGAAGTAATAAAGGTAATACTTTCCCTCGAACGTCAAATGTTGATACACGTCCAAAAAACTAGTGAGAGGTATCAAAAGACGCGTCTTGACCTCCGCAACAATAATCCGAAGGGGGAAAAGCAATATTTTGTTTCAGTGGAAAGTTATTAGTGAAAAACCGGAAATTGACCCAGGCCAGATCCAAAATTCGGGGCGTGATCCATGGTATATATGTGCAGAACACTTTGCCAACTCCGGGTGGTTGCCTGAACCGTGGCACGTTCCAACTCTATGGACGGGATCCATGGTATTTTTGTGCAGAACACCTTTGCGCGTAGGCGGCCTTCGGCCGCGCTTTAAAAAATAACCCTGGGCTTCCGCGTGCCACGTTTCCACACTTTTTCACTTTTTTGGCTCAGCCTAATGTGCCATTACAACAAAAACATGAAAATTACAGAAAATTGTGAACTTTAACTGCAAATAACTTTTGAACGGTTGAAAATAACAAAAATCCTCATTTCAGATTCTAAATCTAGACTTTCTTGGTCTAGTTTTGGGTGGGCCCCATAAACTGCACCAGTACCTAAAATATAAGAAGTATTTGTTACAATTACTGTTGGAAGGTCTGGCAACATTTTTTTTTATTAACTAGTTCAAATTAATCTCGTTGCAAGCTGCTTAGTTTTCGGCATTATATCTGTTCGTGGTTAATAAACGTGATAAATCTCCGCGTTTCTTAACAATTATTAAATAAAATCTATAAAATAACTCATAAAATGAAGAATAAACAAGCAATGTTGCAGTGAACGTGCCATAACATAGTTTGTTTATTCCTTCAGAGCCATCAGCAGTTGCTACTCGCTGTCACTGCAACTAATCCGAAGGCATTGTTGTTGCCATGATACAATAAACAGGTAGACGCAGGAATAAAAAGCAACCCTGCTATGTATTTTGCTGGTCGGTAAATTGTCAACAATTTGTTGTGTCAAAGTGATGGAAATAATGGCTGGTTATTGCTGCAAAGTTTGTTGCGCTGATACCTTGAATAAATCGCATTGTCGGTATCAGCGCAATGTGTTAACGCAATTGCGCATAGTATTATTTTGGCACTGCTCAATTGTATTTTTGCTCAGAACAAAGGCTGGCATCAATTTGGTGGTAGCGCAGTTTAGAAAGCACCACCAATCTTAAGATAAGGAATCCGAACTCTAAACCTAACCTAGAAATGATAAGAAAACCCATTTTTGCTCCTGTTTAGGAAACACAGAGTTCAAAGCCAAACTTTTTCATAGTTTAATACAAAAATAAATTATTCAAATATTATTTATAAATTTTCAATGGTTTTAGAAATGGTACAGCGATATCAGCGCAATAACACTAAGGCACCCAACGTTACTCAGCTTTCATATAAGGAGTTGACATTTTGTTATTGTTTACATGTGCACAAAAATATAAGAAATGAAAATTAATGCTTTTGCAGCAATTTTATATTATTTTGCGAGTTCCGTGGTTAGTTTTAGAAGTGTGGCGGTGATATATTAATTATAAAGATGTGATAGGTTTAGTGCTTCCCCCAAAATCGGAAATCTTTAGTCAGAACCTGAAGCCTCTTAGAGAAAGGCTTTTTCCAAGTCCCACTTAATTTTGAGAACTGCAAAATAACTTTTTCCTATCGTTTCACTTGTGAACATCTTTTTCTCATTGAACAAACACTTTTTTGAATTGTATTTTAGTGTAATAAACCGAAAAATTATAAATGAGAAAATTACTGCTCAATGTAAAAAAAACAAAAATGTATACAAAACAAAAATATAAACAGACATTGACACTCGGAAGACCACTTCGAATGAAAAAAAATAAAAAATACAACTCTGCTGCGGTTACCTGTTAATTGTACCATGGTTGTTGCCAAGTGAAAAAACATGTCGGGCTTTCTGTGATAAAAAATTTAAATGTTTAAAGCGGTTTTCGCGCAAAGCTCGGGCAAAAAACAGTGCGGGATTGTGTGGAAGCGGGTTTTTGTGTAATGTAGTATAGTTTTGTGTGTACAGTGTTATCAAAGTGTTTTAAAATTTACACATTTTGGTTGGGAAAATTCGAATCTTCAAATTCGATTTTCTCTTAAAATATGAGTTGCCTCCAAGTTCGGGCTTTAGTCTGTATTTTCTGGGACCCCCTCTACCCCTCTAAACAAAAAAAAAACATTCATAGGCACGGTGCACTCAATAAAACCCAAACCGCCCGAACTTGCATGCGACTCATATTTTAAGAGAAATTCGCACAAAAACCCCCTTCCACACAGTCCCGCGTTGATTTGAACTAGTTTTGCGCGAATAACCGCTTTAAACATTTAAATTTTTGATCAAGGATGCATCGTAACGTTAATATTATCGCTTACCGAAAAAAACCAATCGTTTATGTTGCAACGATCCAGTTTTTTAACGTTTAAGCAATTATCATAATAATTTATTTTCGCTGACAACTATAATGGAACTATCAAAATAAAAATATTTCGGTGATTAACGAAAAGAAATTATCGAAATAATTTCATTTCGGTAATAAACGTAAACGAAACGTTGATGATAACGTTTAAACTCTACACATTTGGTTTTTATGCTGCTGGCAATGCCGTCACCAACAATCGGCTCATTGACATACACAAACTTGACATACGAAATAAAAATAAACAAAACTTTTTTGGAATGAGTGAGGTTGGTTAATTTTTCATTAAATACTCACTATTTAAGATATAAAAATTAGAATATATTCTATTTAAGTGCAGTATATAATATACAAAATAAATTAATAATGCTATATTTCGCCAAGTTGAGCTGATTAAAGGACAGCCATCACCTTTCGCAAATGTAAGTATGTATGTATGTGCTCGTGGAGGCATTGCCAGTTCAGTTTAATTGAGGTATTTTTGTTGGAAGTGTCTATTTCCCCACATGACCGTATACGGATCCGTATTTTATACGGGTTCCGTGCAAAATGAACAGATCCGTATAAAATGTACGGAAGTGACCGTATTTTATACGGTCATGTGCAAATAGCCACATATCACAAATGGTTTGCATTGTCACATACGCGATTCACTAACTTCGTTTTAAACATGATAGTTAAGTATTTATCCATAGTAAGAAAATATGGCATCCCTTGTACTGAAATGTCAAAATATGCGAAAAGCACAAAGAGGAATTGAACAAAAACAAATTGAAACAAAAAGTTCTAGGTATATTTTTATTAAAATAAATGGATTCTGTTGCAAAAACAACAACAAAAAGGAGTCGGGCATCAGCGGAGCAGCTCAGGGTGATGGTGGACATCCTTTCCGAAACGGAGGGATTAGCTTCTGGGAGATTCCAACGCCTCCATGGTAAGTTGGAATACCAGAAAAAGTGGAGGGAGATGTCTGAGAAGCTCAACACAGTTGGTGGCGCATCAAAGACAGTTGAACAATGGAATACGGTAAGTAGTTATTTAAGAAAAAAAACATTTAGATTTTGTCTAGTTTAGGAGCAACTGCCAAAACACATCCAAAAATCTTCGGGGAGGTATCAAAAGTCGCGTTTTGACCTAGGTATCAATGATCCGAAAGCGGATTTTGGATTTTTTCTTTGTGTGAAAAGTTATTGGCCAAAAAATTACCCAGGCCAAAACGTTTGGTAGCTGCTGATATTTTTTACGTGTTTTAGCACTTGCCTTATAAACGAAACAATTACCGGAATAAATGCAGAATAGCTCCAACTCTCAACTCTGACCCTCGATAACTCTTGTTGTTATTATTTTCCCCGAAACAATTACCTTCGATTTTAATATATCTATATTTTACCAATTCGCGAATAGGTATGGCGCGATTTGAAACTGCGGACAAGCAACCATGTGCGGGACCTGAACAACCAAAGGGACCTTACTGGGAATAGGCCCATATCTTTGCCGCCCTTAACGGATCTGGAGCTGCGAATAGTGGACTTGATTGGGGATAGATACGTGGAGGGTGCAGATATCTGCGACGACAGTATCCCAAGGGAAGAGGTACGGTGAAATTGTTATAGTTAAGTTGTCACATGCATTATTTCATCCTCATTGTTTTATTAACGTATATTTCTAGGAATTCGAAATGGTAGTGGAGGAGGATGATGAAATCCCCTGGTCCGAGTTCAACGGGACTATTATTATCCCGCTGACACCTCCACCAGCAACACCAACACCCAGGGCAGCTACAGCTAGGGCAGCAACACCTAGAGCAGCTACATCTAGGGCAGCATCTGCAACACCTCGCAGGGCCACGAAGAGGAGGTGTGAAAACGGGTGTTGCGACGATGACCGGCAAAAGTTTTTGGACATCGCAGAAAAACCAAGCAGAAACCATGAGGGTAAACAAATTATTCAAAACAAATTAAACATTCATTTAATATTTTTTTTTTTTTTGTGTAGTCTTTTTTATTTATTATTCGATCCATTGAATCTTCCAGCCTTAGTCTAATTGGTATGACTTTATCTATACCCATGTATTTAAAAGAAAAAATTGTTTATTAGTCTATCTTGGACACGTTTTCCAGCTGAAGACACTGAACTTGAGCTATCAGAGGTATCATCTGTCTGTGTGTCCAAGACTACGTTGAGGTTATCAACCTCGTTTGCGTGGTCACCTAAACGAATATTGTGCAAGGTAGCACACGCGTTAACAATCTTACCAGCGAAACCGGGTTCATATAAAAGAACCCTTTGTTGTGACAAGCAGCGCCAAGTTCCTTTCAGGACCCCAAATAATCTTTCTATAGGATTTCTCGCTTTGCATAACGACTCGTTGTATTTAAATTTGGGAGAACCTTCGGGTTGACTCGGTAATGGCGTCATAAGCCACGGCTCTAAAGGGTATCCAGAATCTTCTGTGAAGTTTTATCTTATAAAATAAAATACATTTTAAACTAACTTCATAGTCCAGGGGCAGACAGAAAATGAACTGAATACGGAAGTGACGCGAACCATAGGTTTTTTTGGTTTATCTAACTTTCCTACTAGTGGAAAAAAGTGGTTATAGCTTGAAAACTATAGCATTTACAAAAAAAACTGTTAACACACTTTTGATGGTGAATTACCTCGGCAACAAATTGTGGAGGAAAATTTTTTGATAAATGTTACCACTACAGAAACAAATAAAAAAATGCCTATGCATATTTTTGGATTATTTTTTACTCTTTTATGTCCACTAGTAGGAAAGTTAGATAAACCAAAAAAACCTATGGAAGTTACATAAACCCTGTCGCCTGAACTATCAAAAGAAATACCTATCAAAAATGTATTCCTGCATCCATTTGCATGGGCTCTCTGCATGACTCGCCGCACTGCACAGGAGCTCCATATGTAGGCATCATGACGAGCTCCTGGAAACTTTGCATTAATATTTAATATTTTCAGATTTGGGTCACATATCTGCAAAAAAGTTTACAAATGATATAGTATATGAATACACTAGCTTTTTTTGAGATAAAGTTACCATTTGAACATTTATGGCCAAAATGGATATGTGGGTGCAATCAATCGCCCCTATTGTGCCCCCCACAAATGGTGCAGGGGCCGAAGAAAAAACTTCCTTTGCAGCTTGACGTTCCGTCTGAGTCATAGGAAATTTAACTTCCTCAAAAAATATTCGGCTATTTATGGCATCAGTTACTCGATGGATGCATCGGCTTATAGAGGATTGGCTCATTGATATGCCCCACTGTTCCCCTACAGGCCTTTGGAGTGTACACAGCACCTTTAAGGGAAAAAAATATTTGAAGAAAATGCATAAATTCTGTAAACAATTACATATCTACCTGTTTTTCTGACGAAATTGCTGTAACCCTTTGACCTCTTATGCAATCATCTAGGCGTTCTGCAACGCCTCTCGCCATTGCGGGACTAACCCGGTACAACTTCCGGAACTCACATGGCGCAAGCTCGAAGGGATTGTCCATTTCTTGAGCAAACGCCGATCTACTTTTATGCAATGCGCAGCTGTATTTTGGGACAAATTATATGCCACGAACTCAAATGCCATAAAACTCTTTAATATTAAGGTAAACAAGCGTTAATAATATATTAACCACACCAAATGAAACCGCGTTAAATTATCACATTTCAAGACGACAACAATAACAGCTGATTATGTTTTATCGTATTCCGTGATAAAAAACGTGACAAAAGTTAGTGAATAGCAAAGCTGTTAAAATTATGTGATAAGTTAGTCACCGTCAGAAAATGTGGTTAAAAAAGTTAGTGAATCGCGCTACTGGGGTACCGATCGCTAATACACAACCAAAAATGTTGGGATATGTATCAGGAGACGCGCTTTGGTCCCAGGAGCATGAATATAACTCCGCTGAACCAATATTTTCAGTAGTTTGTGAGAAAAGAGTGGCACGCGGTAGCCACGGCTATGGGAACCACCCGGAGTTGGAATGGCGTAGCCCAGGGTTATTTTTTGAAGCGCGGCCGAAGGCCGCCTACGCCAAAAGTGTTCTGCACATAAAAAACATGGATCGGGCCACTAAACCTCGGTCATTTTTCGGTTTTTCGCAAATATTTTCCAAAATATTGAAAATATTGGTTGAGCGGAGTTATATTCATGCTCCTGGAACCGAAACGCGTCTATTTGCAAATGAACGGATCCGTATAAAAAGTACGGAAGTGACCGTATTTTATACGGTCATGTGCAAATAGCCACAGCCATTTTTGTTGATTTATTTCGTTGCAACGTTATCATTTTCATTTCGATAATTTAGTTTTGTTAATTATCGAAACGAAACTGTTTTGATAATTTAGTTATGTGAATTACCGAAACGAAATCATTTTTATAATTTTGTTTTGTGAATCAACGGAACGAAATTATTTCATAAAGTTTTTTTTTGTGAAATAGCAAAACGAAATAGAATCGTTTGGATAGTTGAGCATCCCTGGTTTTTATCACAGAAAGCCCGACATGTTGTTTTCACTTGCAACAACAATGCCTTCGGATTAGTTCCAGTTACAGCGAGTAGCAACTGCTGATGGCTCTGAAGGAATAAACAAACTCTGTTATGGCACGTTCACTGCAACATAGCTTGTTTATTCTTCATTTTAGGAGTTATTTTATAGATTTTCTTTAATAATTATTAAGAAACGCGGAGATTTATCACGTTTATTAACCACGAACAGATATAATGCCGAAAACTAAACAGCTTTCAACGAGATTAATTTCAACTAGTTCTTCTTGGTCCGTGTTTATCGAGTACGATTAAAAAAATTTTGCCAGACCTTCCAACAGTAATTATAACAAAATTTTCTTATATTATATTACAACTTTATCAAATATCACGAAAATTGTGCGAATATGTTTGTACAATAGTAAGGTAAAACTTTCAATCGAACGTCAAGTGTTAATACACGCCCAAAAATCTGGGTAGATGTATCAAAAGACGCGTCGTGGGAAATCCGATATTTTTAGAATTTTGTCATTTTCATGTGGTTGTTGTAATGGCACATTAGGCTGAGCCAAAAAAGTGAAAAAGTGTGCGTACCGTGGTAACGTGTTGCCACGGTTCAGGCAACCACCCGGAGTTGGTATGCCGTAGCCCAGGGATTTTTTTTAAGCGCGGCCGAAGGCCGCCAATGCGGAAAGGTGTTCTGCACATAAATACCATGGATCACGCCCCGAATTGGGGATCTGACCTGGGTCAATTTTCGGTTTTTCGCTAATAACTTTTCACTGAAACAAAATATTGCTTTTCCCCCTTGTTAAAAATATTTCTCAGTCCTCAACTTCAGTTTTTGAAAAATCTGCATATTCATTTACACATGTCTGGCATCTCCTATTACTCGCTGACGATGCAACTAGTACCAAACCGCCGTTGTTGTTCATAAGTGATTCGGCCAAAATAGCAAAGAGCATGTATGAATAAGAGGCACCAGTCCTCTCATCTGAAAATCGGCAGAATTTCAACTCGTATGTTCGATGCTACTCGATGTTTTCTATTAGGGTTACATGGTTTCCTCTTTGTGCTTTGTCCGTAATCGTTTCAAATTATTTGAGTCAAGTTTGCATTTTATGAGTTGAAATTGAGTAAACGCAAAAAGTAAACAAACGGAATGAGTTGATTAAGCGACTCAATTTCATGCGCTGACGGTGGATTTTGGCTTTCGTTTGTCAAAAATGCAAGTATGTATGTTACAGGAAATAATTTTTGATGCAAAAATAAAAGTTATTAACAGAAAACCTTTTAAATATTAATTTGAGATTTCCCAACCCAAATCTATGCATTTATATGACTCCCGTCCTTGATTAAAAAAATGTTTCGCTTTTATTATTTCCTAGTTGCTACATTGCATACATTTTATCTTAAGGATGCGTATGATGTCAATCAAGTATTTTACTTGAATTTGATTTTAATGTAAAAAATTAAGATTTTACAAATAAAAATTGTTAATAGTATACATTCATAAGGTATGGCATTTACTATCATAATTCAAATCTGCTATCTGCTTATTTGTCCAAAACTTTTTGTTAAGGCTAACTTTGTTTTGAATTTGTAATGTCCTTTTAATACCACCAAAAAAATTATTTATTGGTTCTTTATAAATAAATATTTATAGCATTTGAAATACATACAAATATGAAACTAAATATAGCATATAAATATTTATAGCACAAATGCATTTTGCCGTTGGCAAAGCACAAAATTATATTCCCATACAAATCACCAAGTAGTATGCATGCGCAAAGCTTCCGCGCACGCACATATTTTCGTGCATACGTATTTATGTATGTCCAAACAACAAACAAACGTACGTACATACGTATGCGCACAGCCACACATAAATACATATCTACATACCCTCACGTGAAAAAAAGAGCCTAGGAGAAAAGTGAAGTGTAAGGAAGCTAAAAGCGAAGCTCCTAGCAAAAAATAAGAAAAGAAAAGAAACACACAAAAGAGCGCAAATCACTAATAAAAAACTATTGCCACGTAAGTTTTTCTGTTACCGTAGCGTGTTTGTAGTCCTTGAAAAGCGGTGTTTGCGAATATTTTAGCAAATTTGTATAAAATACAAATTTTCATACAAATTTTTCTATTGTTTTCGCTTTCGCATATTGGAAGGATTGCACAAGCGAGACGGTATACATATAAACTAAACATTTACAAAGTGTCAAATACAGCTGATCTTGTCACCCAAAGGTGGGGCCAGATCAGCGAGGTAGCTGACGTTTGGCAGTGCTGCCAAGGTAGCAAAGACACAACCCTTTGTTTCGGCCACAAGGGGTGGGAATAAATTAAGACACAACCCATTTGTCTTTCGGCCACTAGGGGTGGGAATAAATTAAGGAAAAATAAATAAATAAATAAACAGAGCTAAAATAAAATAAACAAAAAAGTTAATATAACCAAATAATAATAAAATTAATAACAATATAATCATACTACGAAAAATAATAATAAAATAAATACTTTTAAAGAAAAATAAAATAAAATTTAACTAATAATAATTAAAACAATATAAAATAAGATAATACAAATAAAATTTAGAGTGTATACTACCACAAAGGGGATCGTTGCGGGACTCGCCAAGGTAGTAGCGGACACCGCGGCGGTCACCGAAATGGAGGGGGTGTCTGTACCGATAGTCGGGGAGAATGAAGGGGACGTAGGTAACCCCTTCGTGAGGCGGTCGACACTAGGGCACTCGCCCCCTCGTTCAGCTCCTCAAATCTCGGACAGGCCTATGTCCGCGCGGACGGAGTCTGCGCTGGCGCTCGAGGGCAGAGAAGAAGACGACCAGGCGTTTCAATCGCTAGGAAGGCTTATCGGAGAGCTTAAGGAAATTATTGGAAGTGGAAAGCGTTCCATTAACCAAAACCTTAAAGATTTAATAAAGGCGATCTCTGTGTCTTACGATGAGGCAGCAGAAACCTTCATGGGAGAGAAAAGGGGAGTGGACTCCAAGCAGTCCCAGACGTCACCGTCACTGAGCCAGCAGCCACAGCAACAACGCGCTAAACGGGGGCGAGAACGCGCTCCTGGTGGAACACCTTCGCCACAGAAAGAGCCAAAGAAGCAAAAGGATGCGCAAAAACCAGCATCTAAGTACTCTGACGTGGTAGCAGCCAAGGTCTCGAAAACAGCGGGACCACCAGGGCAAGGAGCAGCATGGCAAACGGTTCAGAAAAAACGCCCGAAGCCCAAAGCTGCCCGACCCGACGCCATTGTCATTAAATCCAAGGGAGGGTGCTCTTATGCGGACATTCTAAAGGCTGTAAAAACCGAGGAGACGCTTAAAGAGATGAGTACCATGGTTCGCAAGATCCGTAAGACCGCGAAAAGTGAGTTGTTGTTCCAGCTAACCAAGCAGGCAGAGGGCAGCACCGCTAAGCTGCAAGCGGCAGTAGGGCAAGCCTTGTCTGGCAAAGCCGAAGTCAAGTCCCTGACGGAAGAGACCCTATGCGAGATCCGGGATATGGATGAGGTGACGACGGAAACGGAAGTCTGCCAGGCACTGAACTCGCAGTTCCCAGCTCTTGAAATGCAACCGTCCAACATACGATCCAATCTCGATTCCTGGAGAAGCGGCCAGAAAGGTACTAGCCAGTAGCAAAGTTAGAATAGGCTGGGTGGTATGCCGTATTCGAGCGAAAATTGAGCCAAAACGCTGCTACAGGTGCATGGACTTCGGACATATCTCGAGGAACTGCACCAGCGAAAAGGATGCAAAAGGGAAATGCTTTAATTGCGGAAGCGAGGGACACATCGCCAAAACGTGCACGAATTCGGCAAAGTGCATTCTGTGCACTGAAAGAGGAGTCAATAGCGTTGATCATCGTACCGGGGGAAACAACTGCCCGGTATACAGAGAGGCGGTCCGGAAACTCAGACCGTCATGAGATTGGTCCAACTCAAGACCTATTGTCGCAAACCATAAGGGAACTAAAAGTCGACGTTGCAATAATAAGCGAGCCATACAGGAACAAGTCCTTGGGTTGGCTACCCGATTTATGTGGTAAGGCAGCAATTTGGTCCTGCGGAGAAAACCCGTTGTACATAGAGCCCGTTCTTAAAGAAAGAGGTTTTATGTGCGGCAGGATAGGAGATATCTTCGTATATAGCTGCTATATACCACCTAGCACCTCGCTAGAAGCTTTTGAAGAAGTTGTTGGTAAGATAGCCACAGACGCGACTACGAGGCAGCGGTTCGTCATAGCTGGCGACTTTAACGCATGGGCTGTCGAATGGGACTCACAGCGAACTTCTCCGAAAGGGAGAGTTCTTCTCGAAGCGTTCGCTTGTTTGGATGTAGCGCTTCTTAATACAGGTGGGCAACATACATTTTCCAGAAATGGCTTCGGGTCCATAATAGACATTACGCTCGTAAGTGAAAATATGTTTAGGATGTGCGAGTGGAAGATTAGTGAGTGCCATACGCAAAGCGATCACTCGGCCATCATAGTGGACATCAAAGTAGACGGGGGAAGGACTCCTACCAACCGAACTTTCGTGAGGAGTCGGGGTTGGAAGGTCAACACCTTCGACTCCGATGTTTTCAAGGCAATGCTGCCAGCATCCGAGTATACAGGCCACTAAGGTAATGGCTGACATCAAAGGAGCATGCGATGCGTCGATGACCAGCAAGACCATACGGAAACAGCAAAGCTCGGAGTATTGGTGGAATGACAGCATACAAACGCTAAGGAGAGAATGTATTCGGGCGAGGCAGCGCTTCCAAAGATCACGAGATAGGCCAACCTTCTTAGAGTGCAGAGCTGCCTATAAAGCTGCTTTGAAGGCGGCAATAGCGAATAGCAAACGACAATGCTTTCTCAACCTCTGCGATGAGGCTGAACACGACCCATGGGGAACGGCTTACAAATTGGTCTTGAAAAAGTTGAAAACCAAGCGCGAAGTCATACCAACATGCCCGTCATTCCTCAAAAACGTGGTCGATACTCTCTTTCCCACGCAAAGACAACTAGTTTCCCCTATGCCAAATAATCCATTATATGCATTTAACGAAGTGACGGTAGAGGAAGTGCTCCTAGCGGTTAAGGGACTAGATGACAACAAGTCTCCTGGTCCAGACTGCTTGCCCAACAAAGTACTGAAGGTGGCGGTTGATTATAAGGCGTCAACGTTCGCGAACTTATTTACTGCATGCCTAGCTGAGGGGACATTCCCTTCGATTTGGAAACGCCAAAATTTGGTGCTACTGCCGAAGCCTGGAAAAAACCTGGCGGAGCCATCCAGCTACAGGCCCATTTGCCTGCTCGACTCGGCACGCAAAATTCTTGAGCGAGTAATCTACAATCGTCTAGAAAAAAAAATAGAAGAGGTGGGTGGCATATCTGACAACCAGTTTGGGTTCAGAAGAGGCAGATCCACCATAAATGCAGTGAACGTGGCTAGAGATACCGCTCAAGATGCAATAAGCGGCACACGCTGGCTCGAGGGATCTAAGGAATACAGCCTTATCGTGACCTTAGATGTAAAGAACGCATTCAATAGCGCTAACTGGGCGAAAATTCTGGATACCCTAGACAGGGTAGGTATATCCTATTATCTGAGACGCATAATCCGCAGCTTTTTTGACGGACGTCTGCTGCAATACGAAACGGCAGATGGCACGGAAAACCTCCATGTCACAGGCGGGGTTCCTCAAGGGTCCGTGCTCGGCCCATTACTATGGAACATCATGTACGACGGAGTGCTGCGACTTAAAGTACCTAATGGAGTTAAGATTATCGGATTCGCGGATGATATCGTATTGATTGTTACTGCCAAACACTTAAGTGATATATGTGGAAAAACTAATGTAAGCATAGCCAGCGTTCAAACATGGCTCATGCAACATGGACTACAGCTTGCGGAGCACAAAACAGAGGCGGTGCTAGTATCAAGCAGGAAAAAGGTAGAGCAGGTCACGATAAGAATCGGAGACCATGGCATTGAAACAATGCCTGCAGTTAAGTATCTGGGAATCATGATAGACAGGAGGCTGTCTTTCAAAACGCATCTAGAATACGCTAACGAGAAAGCAGCGAAAACCATATCATCGTTATCGAGGATAATGCTAAGCGCACGAGGTCCAAAACAAGGGCGGCGTCAGCTACTGGCAGGTGTAGTAAAAAGCCAACTACTCTACGGGGCACCGGTATGGCAGCACGCCATGGAGTATCAGTCGTACCTACGCGGGGTGAAGTCGACCTATCGCTTGTCCGAGTTTGTAGCGCGTTTAGAACGGTATCAGACGATGCCGCACTGGTAATCTCTGGCTTGTGCCCAATTGACATATTGGCAAAGGAAGCAGCCACAACGTTTGAGGATAGAAACTCGCGGTCCGAAGCACGCGAGATTAGTATTCAAAATTGGCAAAACAGATGGAACCTATCGAATAAGGGGCGCTGGACATACCGTTGTATACCAGATATTAAAACATGGGTAACGAGAACACACGGGGAGGTAGATTTTTATCTGACCCAGTTCTTAAGCGGCCACGGATGCTTTAAAGAATACCTTTATCGGTTTAAGCACGAAAGCAACAACGTATGCGATCACTGTGGAGGCGAGGCAGTGGAAGACGTCTACCACGTGTTCTTCGAATGCCCCAGATCGTACAGCTTTAGAAGTAAACTACGCAGCATAGCCGATGAGGACTACACTCCCGAGTCGCTGGTTGGTCACATGCTACGAAGTAAACAAAAATGGATGGCAGCGTGCGAGGTAATCGCAGAAGCCATGAAGTGGCTTAGAAGTTTGGAACGGCTGCGCCGCAGCAGGGAAGAATGAAGGAAAGCAAACAAACACGAAAAACAATAGGCGGGTTGGAAACACGGCCTTCCAACCGCCCAGTTTAATAAACCTATATCAGAGGTGCAGATTGCAGATTGGAGATTCAGCCTCTCCACTGCATTGACCTGCAAACACAATTTTAAGCGTACGTAAGTATCTCAAACGTAGGTGGAAACGCGGCCTTTCAACCACCTAGTTTAACAAACATATACCAGATGTGCAGATTGCAGATTGGAGATTCAGCCTCTCCACTGTATTGACCTGCAAACAAAATTTTAAGAGTACGTAAGTATCTCAAACGTAGGTGGAAACACGGCCTTTCAACCACCTAGTTTAACAAACATATACCAGAGGTGCAGATTGCAGATTGGAGATTCAGCCTCTCCACTGTATTGACCTGCAAACAAAATTTTAAGAGTACGTAAGTATCTCAGATGCGGGTGGAAACACCGCCTTTCAACCGCCTGGTCCACGTGACACAAACCAGAAGGAGCAGATTGGGGACGCGGCCTCCCCACTGCATTACCTTGTAACTGAATATGTTGTGAGTATAATTGATTACTTATAAACGTACTGAATTATTATAGATGCGGGCCGGAAACACGGCCACTCCAACCGGCTAGATGCAGAAGAGCTAGTGAGACAGAATAAGCGAGTAGATGTAGTGTAAGTATGTACATTAGAGCGGCCCTTAGTTCCATAGAAAAATTTTTTTTTTTAGTTTTTTAAAGTGCTACCTCTTGAAATGGTTACATATAAGGAAAAAATAATCATCAATAAATATTGACTCAATTGACCAACGTTAACCCGTGCCACAAACATGTTCAAATAATGAACCAAGCCACTTACCCCACTTGTGTGGATTTTTTAACGGCAAATATTTAATTATACATATATTAGAAAAATCAAATCATATAATTCCATTTATTTATTTATCGACTAATAATACATAAATAGGTATACAACAGTAAGAAATAATTAATTCAGATTCTCCTGAAGCCCCATTGAAAGAGTTAGGCCCGGTTTTTCAGTGCAAGTTTAACTCAATTTGTCAGTTAAACTAAGCTTAAACTTGTTATGCAGTTTTTCAGTCAACTTTGAACGAAGTTTAAACGTAGTTTAAGCGTCCAATCTGCCAGGGTTAAACTCTAGTTAACCTGTCAGCTGTTTGCATAGTTGATTGTTTTAATTGTGAAATATTTGGTGAGAAATTCTTGCTTCTGGACTTTTTAAATTTATTTATGTTTATATATTTTATTTAACTTGTACACGGCGTATCTTTATCTTTGTTCACACCGATTTTTCATTTAGCAATTGCGTTAAATATGTAAACGAATGTTATCTGTTGCCGATCTAGATAAAAAAAACCAATGTTGCCGTATAAAAAGCAGATCAAAAAAGCGGTCTTAAACTCTCACTGAAAAACCGCTTTGCAGTTTAACTGGAGTTTAAATTTATGCCGAGATTAGGCAAACTTAGTTTTAACTGAGCTTAACCAATGACTGAAAAACCGGGCCTTAGTTTTTTATTTTTTTCTATAATGCGATACAACTTGTATAATGAACTGTTTCTGATCTTCATCTGTGCTTAGCTTGCAATTATACTCCTCTTTTAACCGTACCGCTCTCTCCGCTGTGTCATTTACAACTTTAAGTTTTTCCGCAATTATTATACCCCCATCAGCTTTCGAATTCATTTAAAAAAGAGGAATTTATACCAAATCGATTAAAAAATAGTTTTGTTGCTGGACAGCTAAATTGATGCAGTTCTTTGCTTATAACTTCTACTTCCAAACGTGTTAACATTTCTTCTTCGGGGTCCACTACATTATTTATATTCGTTCGCATCTTCTCTTTCATTTCAAAGCCAATTTTCATCATCAAATAAGGAAAATGCCATTGGTTCAGGACTTAAATACCATAGATGATTAAACAACTTACATAACACTGTATCCGATAATACTTCATCTACATTACGAGTGAACTACTGCCGCATTCAGTTCAATGTTATTGAACATATTTTTTTATTTTTTCAGCTTTTGCCTTCAATGTTATTGAACATATTTTTTATTTTTTCAGCTTTTGGCTTTCGAATTGCCCTGCGAGATCTTTGAAGGGATGTTCTATTAAGCATCAAAGTATTTAAATTATGCCCAACGCATCAGCAACAGCGGAAGTTAAGTGCATTGCTTCTCGATCACTTATCTTACACTTGTCCAGAGCAGAAATCACGCGTTCATTAATCACCTGCTGTCTGCCTCGTCTTATTTGTGGAACAGCTTTATTGCTAATTTTACTATTAAGTTGTTTTATAGGCTAAATTTTAATTATTTAGTTCTAACTATAATTTCAAAGCAGTATGCATTAAAAGCCGATACAACTTAACTGACTCCCCCAATTCTTGATTCCACCTCTCATTAACTTAAGTAATTTCCGATTTTTCTTGCCTGGTAAGTTCATTCTCAATTCCGTGCATATAACCTGGACGGCCCTTTTCTCTCTGTTTTTTTAAAACTCAATATCCTCTTTATTTTTCATTACAAATTTAGATTCTGTCTTTTTGCTTCACGGACTTTTTTTCTGCTGGCTTAAAAGAAAATTTTTGTATATTCCTCCATTCCTCACACAATAATTTTAATTTTGGCATACAGTTCTTTTCACATTGAGTCGGTATTCTTGCTTTTTCCCAAAACACCAAAGTTTCTCGAATCGCTAAACCCGCACTTTCTTGCAACGTAGATTTTACAACTCTTAAGTTAAAGAATAAAACTTTCAGAACTTGTCTTTCGGATGGTAATATTCTACCAATAATTTGTGAAGAATATGTTCCTAGCAACAATATCTCAGAATCTTTGCGCAAAATTCTTTGAGAAGTGTTAGCAGAAGCCATCCTTTACCGCGCGTACTTTAAGTCACTTAATAAAAAGAACTGAGGAACGACTGAAAGTTGCATTCCCTTCTGCAAACATGTCTGCGTTTGATTTGCATGCAGAGCAGCGAAACATTAGCGCGACTAGCCAGAGTAGCACCTACTAAAAGTGATGTTGTCAATGTGTACACTTCGGCTCTTTTGTGGCACGGGTTAGAGTTGTTCAATCGGTTTGAAATTTTTAGGCAATTTTTTTTTTATCACCTGAAACCATTTCAGGGGGTAGCACCCACAAATTTCCGATTTTGAAAAATAAGGGCCACTCTAATGTATATGTATATGCATATCTCTCTAAAATTTTTGTTTTCGGTAATAAAAACTGACAAAATTAAATCTGTAAGCACGCGGATAAGCCTGCAAACTTCAAATCTATCTCTGTTTTATATACTTTTCTTTTTATCGATTTAAGTTACTTTTAAAATACTCTAATAAATGGCTATTAAATTGGAAACTAGAAATTATGTATCCTTAATCTTAATATTAATTACCTTTGTATTTCAAAGAAAGATATGGCACGTTAAAAGACTCTGTCTTACTTGTGTCTTAATAAAATAATAAATAAATAATAATAATAATACATTGTCCGTCATTTTGTCTAAAATTTCTTCTATTTTACTAATGTTGATCATGTGCAGAATTATTTCTGTGTCCTTTACTATCTTTTGGTCTCTCATTTGGATATCTGCAAATCCTGTTTCGTCCCTTATTTTTGTTACCGAAATTTGTCCGTTAATTTGGCATATCCATTGTGTTGTCAATATCAGTAGTATCATTATCTGAAAATTTAAATCTTCTTTTAATATTGCATGGGTGTATACCTTCTAAGTTCTTCTTTCTATGTTTTGGTTGCTCCTTATGTCTCAACGCGTTATAATTCTTTATAAATCCTTCTTTCCTGTTTTCGGTATAAATCTTTCTTTTCTCATTTAGTTTTTCTATAACTCTTTTTTTATTTTTCTCCATATTTTCCTTAATTTTTATTTAACTAACTTTTCCACTTTGTACATCTATTGGCGTACTTTTGATGGTAGAGTGATACCTATTATTATAGCTTCTAATAGCTCTTTGCATTATTTGTCTGATTGGTAACCTTTTATTTGAAGTATATATAACTCTAAAAATTTCCGCTATGGAGTTATGCATTCTTTCTATGTCTGCATTGCCTTTATGACTGTTTGGTTTGGTTAGATGAATTTGAACTGCTTCTTGGTCCAAAAATTCTTTAACATGAGTTGTCTGGAAATCATTATCTGCAATTATCTTTTTTGGTTTTCCGATTTTCGAAAAGTGGTTTTCTAATTGTTCGATTAGCGATATGTGGTTTCCGTGATTTAGGGAATATACTGCCCCAAATTTTGCTCCTTTACATATATCGCATTGGTTGATTACCATTTGCACCAACTCCATTAGTTTTGGGTAATAAATTTTAGTTTTTATTTTATTGTATGTTTCCCCTATGCCCGAATGCATGCTTTCTCTTACATGGTAAAAGGAAATCTGTTTTATTGCCTCGACTTCGGTTTCTATGTCTTGTGCCCTTATTGTACATTTTGTAAATTTTAACTGCCTATTATTAGAAAACAATTCTATCAATTTTAGTTGAACTATGTTATACTTTGGATCTGATAGCTCCGAATATATACCTACATTGCCTTTTGCAATGTATTTTGGAAATATTTCGCCCACATTCCATGCAAAAATTTGGCTTCTTCAACTTTATTATTAGTCAGAATTATTTGATTTTTGTACTTGTTCACAATTTCTTCCTTAATAAAGAAATGGTCCTGCAAATTTTCTTCTGCTGAATGTATTGTTGTTAACGTTTCGTTATCTTCTATGTTATTTGCTTCATAGTGGCTTGACTGTGAATCAAAATTCAAATCAATACTTTCGTTAACATCTTTATGTTCTTTTTCCTCTTCCGCATCATCTGCACTATTTTCCAATCTACTCAGAAAATCTGCAACCTGGTTTTCCTTTCCTTTCAGGTATTCTATATTGAAATCGTATTCCCCTAATTTGAGAAGCCATCTCTGATGTCTAGGTGACATGTCCTTACCTTTGTATTTAGTATGGAGGAATTTAATTGGTTGGTGGTCTGTAAAAATTTTAAACTTTTTTCCGTAGAGATAGGGCCGCAAATAGTTTACGCTCCACATAATAGCCAAGAACTCTTTATCTGTAGCAGAATAATTTTTTCATGGTTATTCAATGTTCTAGAGATAAAACATACAGGGTGTCCTTCTTGTGATAGGACGGCACCAATTGCATAATTCGATGCGTCAGTTGTAAGAGTGAATGACTTGACAAAATTAGGATACGTTAAAGCTGCCATTATGCATACTTAGCATAGACTTGACTTGCCAACTTATTTATTTATTTATTAATTTCATTCAGTCTATGATAACAAATATCTTACAGACTAGAAGGTCTATTGAAATTAACTCACTTAAAGTAACTAGCTTACATACTAAAAAAGAGTTGTTATAAATAGAATGCGGTTACCCTTTGCGCGAACTGAGATCTTGGCATAGCAAAGTCAAGATCCAATTGTTGATAAATATTATTAAGCTCACAAACTGCCCTAGTAATGGGGGCATGGTACTGATAGTTTGACTTAACTACTAAGGTATGGAATGGGTAGCAGGAACGAAGTATTCTATTTGGAACGTTGAAGTATATTTTCTCGAGTAAATCTGCGCAGTCGATCAAGCCGTTTATAACATCATAGATGAACATGGTGGATTGAGTAGTACGCTTACTAGAGAGAGATTTTAAATTAATAAGCAAGGATCGGGCATTATAAGATGGAAAAGGATTAACAAAATGAAGTGGTTGAAGAGCAAATCGGTTAAAATTGCGTTGAACTCGCTCAATTCTGTCAGAATGACAACTATACAGGGGGTTCCAGATAATGGAGGCATATTCCAGCTTCGACTGTACAAGGCAAGTAAAAAGGGATTTTCTAGTATATGGATCTTTAAAGTCCTTCGCATATCGCTTTAAAAAAGCTGGATTAGAGTAAGCTTTCGGAATAACACAGTTGGCCTGATTAACAAAAGTGAAGCCAGAGTCAAAAAGAACACCAAGGTCAGAAAAAACTCCGACGGTAGACAATTGGTTGTTAAAGATGTAGTAACTTGAGCTAATGGGATTTCTAGTCTTTGACAGGGACATATGAAAACATTTATTGATGTTGAGTGACAATTTGTTCCTGAGACTCCACTCAGTTAACTTAGTAAGTTTATTTTGTAGACGGCGAACGTCAGACAAACAAGTGACTCTGCTAAACAATTTCAAATCATCAGCGTAAAGAAGAAATTTTGAATGATTAAAGCATGTCCGAATATCGTTAATAAACAAAACGAATAAAAGCGGCCCAAGAATACTACCTTGAGGCACTCCAGAGGTGGCCACAAAGAAGTAGGATTTAGCATCACCGATTTCTACAAAAGATCTTCTGTCCGTGAGATAAGAGCGCAGCCATAAAAGAAAAACTGAATGGAATCCTAAACGTTCAAGTTTGTATAATAAAATATCATTTGAGACTGTATCAAAAGTGTAATCAGTGTAAATGGTATCTACCTGAGATCCACTCTTAAAGGCTGATATACAGTACTCGGAAAACACTGCAAGATTGGTCACTGTGGACCGACCCGGAACAAACCCATGCTGGTTCGGATCAATAAATCGTTTAACTGAAAAGAATAATTTATCTTTTACCACTTTTTCAAAAAGTTTTGAAAAGGTAGTTAGCTTAGAAATAGGTCGGTAATTTCTGACATCGTTTTTGTTCCCAGATTTGTGAATTGGCGTTATTGAGCTCACTTTCCACTTATCAGCGAAAATGCCAGAGGAGAGGGAAACGTTAATTATGTGGGATAGAAGAAAGATGTGGGGAGAAGAAAGACCATCAAGGTCACTTTTATGTGACAATTTTAAAGCAGAAATAGCCAACTGGATATTTAACTCTGAGACAGATAATGCTCCAAAATCCAAGCATCGTGTATTAGAATCATCACTATTTGAGAGATAAGCATTTGCATTGTCATTTACAAAATTAGATTTGAAAAACTCCGCAAAAAGATTACCA